>MDKJ01088222.1:0-53021 GCA_005239525.1 Nicotiana knightiana
CTCGATAGAATACAGTATCGAGTGCCAGTCATGCCTCCCCTAGTTTGGGGCGTGACAGAAACACACTCGAGGCCCCCGGGACCCCGTCCATTCACACGACTCACTCCCATAACATCCCACGGCTTGCTCGAGGCCTAAAATCACATCAAACAACGCCGAAACCACAAATCGCACCCAAATAAAAACTTTATGAACTTTGAAATTTCAAACTTCCACATCCGATGCCGAAACCTATCAATCACGTCCGATTGACCCCAAATTTTGCACACAAGTCATATTCAACATTACGGACCTGCTCCAACTTCCGGTCGGATTTCTCAAAAACCTTCAAATTACTATCTTTAGCCAAATTACTTCAAAATGACCTACATACATCTGAATTCACTTTCGATCGCGCTCCTAACTCCAGAATCACCATACGAAGTTATTCCTAGGCTCGGAATCCCAAACGGACATCAATATCACTGAAATGCGCTTCAATCCAAACTTAGGAAGTTTCTTCAAAATTGCTGACTTCCACAATATACACTGAAACGCTCCCGATTTATCCAAGGCCCTATCCGAACATACGACCCACTCCGAAATCATCATATAAAACCTGCAGGAACCTTCAAATCCTGATTCGGAGGTCATTTACTCAGAATTCCAATCTTAGTCAATTTTTCTAACTTAAGGCTTCTAAATGAGAATTTTCCTTCCAATTTGACTCCGAACTTCCCGAAATTAAATTCCGACCACACCTATAAGTGATAACACCTGAAACAGAGCTGCTCATGACCTCAAATCGCTGAACAACACGCTAGAGCTCAAAACGACCGATCGGGTTGTTACACGTATGGCGTGAGCTGGATAAAACAAGGTGGCAAGAAAAGAACCACGATATGCTCTTGTTGTTATTGTTTTCTCATTCTTTGTAAGAACTTTTTATGGTGATGTTTTTTGACATAACATGTTTGTGTAGGCCTTGGTGAAGGCGGTTGATGAGGCCGCCCCTACCTGGTGAAGAAGAGGCCCCGAAGACCACCAAGGATAAGAAAAGGAAGAAGGAGGCCTCGGCGGAGTGTCCAAAATCAAAAAGGTCAAAGACTCGGAAGCCTAGGACTGATGCCACGGTCTTCTCCTCGATGGCCGCTGAGAGCCTGCGGGCCGAGGAAGAGAGTGATGATGCCTGCCCTTTGGTACAAAGGGTAAAACAAAGCGCTGAGGCTTCGAGAGCTGTTGGGAGGTCGTCTTCTAAGTTAGAGGTGGCCGATGCGGACCGGACGTGCATAGAGGAGACCCTCGATGAGGGTTTGGGCGCAGTCCCTGGGACGCTCATCGGACATGGCACAGTCCATGTTGAGGAGCTCGGAGGGCTTGCTATTGGAGCTTTCCAGGATCGAGAAGAACCTCGATAAAGGATGATTCCGCCGGGGGATTTCACTCGGGCCCGTCATTTTCTCTAGGGGAGATACGGGATGCTCAAGTTAGGGGTGTTCCCGGTCTAGAGACCTCTGGCGGAGAGGATAATGCATTTAGAGACTATTTCGAGGGGGTAGACGAGGAGACCAATGTTGATGTCCCAGTTTCTCTCGAGGAATTCGAGAGGCTCTAAAAGCAAGTGACATTTGAGAAATAATATGCTATTCTTTGATTTTCTATTCTTGTTTTCTAATTTCCCTTCTCTGTGCTGCAGGTCAAGAAGTTGTATGACCAAACCTTCTCCAAGATGCAAGATGAGTTGACTCATCGTGGAGAGGATCTTGAGAAGCTTATGTTGGAGTCGGTCGAGCTGGAGGCATTATGCGCTCGAAAGGAGGAGGAATTGACCAACCTCCGGGGAAGCTCGGAGAGAGCACTTCGGGAGAGGGCCGACTTCACCGAGCAGGTATGCCGGTACCCACACTTCTATTGTTAGTTGAAATTTTTGGTGCTTATTCACTTATTTTCTGCTCTTCAGATTAGGCAGAAGAATTCCCTGGTGTAGCGGCTTCGAGAGGAGGTTGCGGCCAAGGATGCCAAAATCCTAGAGCCGGCTCGGCTGAATGATGTCGCGGCTTCGGAGAGGGAGGTGATTCACGGGAAGCTATCTTCGGTTCCAGACCTTATTCGAGGTGCTCAGGAGGAGGCTGCTGCACTATCTGCGGCCAAGTATGAGGCTAATGAATATGTCTCCTTATACAACAAAGATGATGTTGCTGTGAATGATCGGGACAGGGAGATATCCGAGAAGGCCGAGCTAAAGCGGCTCGGGCAGGTGCTTATGCCCGCATTCAAGCCAGGAGACAAGCCCTCGAGTAAGTGAGCGCTAAGGGCGTCGATCTCTCTGCCGAGATCAAAGAAGTCAAGGCCCTGGAGGAAGAATCGGAATGAGGGCCCTGAAAGCAGCTCGGATAGCAGTGAAGGCGAAGAGTAGATTTTCCTCCTTTTTTGCTTTTTCCCTTTTCTGTATATGGGACCCTTGGGTGAATTTTTGTAAAAAACACCTTTGTAAATATACTTTTTGAAATAGAATATATTTTGTTACATATCACACAAACTTTGTCCCGCGATACTTACGCAAAAATTGACTTTCATTCTTCGATTTTAGCTCCTCGGAACTCGTACTTGCAATAGCAGATCCCCTCGAGATCGGACACCTTCTCGAGGCTAGGTCGGCATATGAGCTTCAATCCCTCGAATGCTGTATGACGGTGTCATTTATGTGACATGAGCGTGAAGTGACCGAGGTGGCCCCACCGGTACACTTCCCCAAATGTTATGACGACTTTGTCAGAAATTGAATGGCTTTCAAAGTAGTTGGTTAGCCACCTCTTACTCTCTACATATTCTTGCTTCTTCTTCATTCTAAGTTTTGCATCTTTGCAAAACTTAGCTTTCCTTTCAACTTTCTCTTCCCATTATCATTTTTGTGAAAACTTCTTTCATTCCTTCCTATTTATCTCTGCTTAAGTAGTTATGGTTGTCGTGCCCGAATTCGTTCACCAAGAAGAGGAGAACCTTTCTTCCGTATATTGCTCAACCGGTGGTACACCGCCGGCGTGTGGTGAGTTGACCTCGAGCTGCTTTGCTTTGAAAAAAGATTTTGCATTGGAGAAACCTTTTGACACACCGGGCCATCGAGAGCATACATCGAGGTCCATCCGATCGATAGAAGAAAAACATCTCGAGGCTGTAAGGAGAGACTGCGGCTGGGGAGAAAATGTGACGTTGCAGATACCTTCTCGAGAAGAGAATATCATAAACCATGTAGAGGGATTCCTGAACGTATATACGTACCCGTTCACATTGGGCCCCCTCGACCGCCTGGTGCTCGAGTTCTGCAAGAGGTACCGAGTCACCTTGCCTCAGATTCACCCCTCCTTTTGGTGGATAGTGATGATGATGAAATATTTTACCGAAAAGGTTGGGATCGAGTTTACCCTTAGTCACCTTATTATACTGTATCGACCTCAGCATTGTCGGGGCCTGATTGCGTTACGAAGCGGATCCATGAGGCCCTTTATTGCCAGTGAAATCGAGGACCGAAACCAAGGATGGATGAGTCAGTTTGTCCGAGTGAGGACCACTGATATTATTCCTACAGAGTTCCTGTCATTTCTCGAGAAGTGGAACTTCAAACATAAGTTACGTCGTACCTTAGTGATCTTTGCTTTGGTTGGCCTATAAGAATGTTTCTTTCTTTTTCTCAGTGGTTCCATGGATGCCGGAAGAGATCCCCGATCTTGTGGACTGGACTCGGAAGCTGGCAGCTTCGTCGACCTACGATGAACGCAAGTGGCGAGATCTGCCGAAAGGCAGATGGGAAGAAAAACACCTCGGTATGAGCCATGTCATTACCCCTTTGAGAATGTTTCCTTTTATGTGTACTAACTCCGCTACCACAGGTTTTGGTAGATTCTCAGAGGTAAGACCGTGCCCCTTCGAGGAGAGGGAAGGACCGTCGGCTTCGGGGTCGAGGGAAGATAATAAACAAAAAAGCTCCTCGATGGATGAGGACATTCCCACTGAAGCGGGGCCTACCCAGACACAAAGAGGAGATGTTGCCGCTGAAGAAGACTTCATATATGTTGGTTATTCCTGGACGTCAGCTCTCCTCGAGGGTGTTTCTTCGTCTATGGCTCGAGCCAGGGGGCCTCCAGAGGTCGCCGATTTTGCTAGGCCTGAGACCTCTAGCTTTGAGGGAGAAGTTCCTCGAGAGGGAAAGAACAAGGGTCCCCTTCCATCATCTACTTCTGCCCTCGAAGGTACTTCGAGGGATGATCGGGTCCGGGGGCCGCTCGAACCAAATGGGGTCTCGGGTGATCATGCCCCTACCAAGAGCAGTTCAACCGGGGCCGATGGGGTCAAGCCAGCAGATGCATGCTCAACTTTTGAGGAGGCTCAGCGGCTTTTTCCGAGGTGAGTTTTGATCGGCCTTGCTGGCTTTTTAGCTATAAATTTCCGTTCTTTGAACTGAAGCTTCTTTTCCGTAGGTTTTTGATAAGCTCAACTTCGAGTTGCTCCGTTGTGAGACCAGGTTGCGGGAAGCTCTGGGCAAGGAAATATCTCTCAAGCTTCTTTCCAATAAGAAGACGAAAGAGTTGATACATCTTTGAACGGAGGTGCAACGGAGTTGAAACCATGGGGGCAATCTCGAGCATCGGGTAACTCTTATCCTGAAGGAGAGCATGCTCCCTTTCCCACTTTTGGAAACTAATGTTTTGGTGCTTCAGCTGCAGAGAAAAACAAAAACACTAGAACGCCTTTGGGGTGAGGACATGCAAGTGAATTCTGAATGCCATGCGTTGAAGGCGCAGATAGGCGTTCATGTTGCGGCCCAAAGGAATGCCTTGGTCAAGGCATCTGCCCTCGAGGTGCAACTTCACAATGCTCGAGAAACTAGCTCGATTCAGACGAGCAGGATTGCCGGGCTCGAGATCGATCTTTTGAATATGAAGGCCGACGTTGTGGATACTCGGGCTGAAGCTGATGAAGTTTGATCAAAGGTCGATAAGGAAGTGGTTGTTTATTTGAAAGATGTTGTCGATGCTCGGGCTAAGCTGAGAGGAGCATTCGACGGAGAGAGGAGGGGCAATGAGTATGCCCGATGCAATTCTCGGAGGGAGACCCTCGAAGAGATACATGTTAGGGGATTTGACCTCTCGGAAGAGATAAAGCAGGTCGAGGCGGATGAGCTCAACGCTAAGTTTTTCCTTTCTTCTTGAGCTGATGCTGATATTTGAAGGCCGCCATGGGAGCTGGTCCGAGGGGCCTTTGAAAGAGTTGGTCCCGAGAGTAAACTAGATTTTATGCTTTGTTGTTTGCATAAGACTCCTGTGGGAGTGTTGTAAATATGTATTTTTAATGCACATATATATATCAAAAGATTCTTTGGTTTGATTTTCTCGTCGATAGTTAGCCCGATGAATTAGACTTTGAGATGAAACCCCTGGGGTTATAAATTGGCCCTCAGGCTTTTTAAGCTGGCGACTTGGGCTCTTACGCTTTAGGTCGGTACGTCCTTCGGTTTAGCTGGCAACTTGGGCTCTTACGCATTTAGCTCTGAGGCGCTTTGGGTCAGTACGACCTGTTGCTGAGGCGCTTTGGGTCAGTATGACCTGTAGTTGGCAACTTGGGATATTACACGTAAGGTCGATACGACCTTTAATGTAGCAGGCGACTTGGGCTCTTTCATTTTTTGGCCTTGAGGCGCTTTGGTTAACCATTTTGTGCTTAGTCTCTAATTCGGGTTTCGACTCGAGCTCAACGGCCCTCAGGTTTTCAAATCGACCCTGAGGCGCTTTGGGTCGGTACGACCTATAGCTGGCGATTTGAGGTCTTATGTGTAAGGTCGATACGACCTTTAATGTAGCGGGAGACTTGGCATCTTATGATTTTTGGCCCTGAGGCGCTTTGGTTAACCATTTTGGGCTTATTCTTCGAATCGGGTTTCGACTCGAGCTCAACAGCCCTTAGGTTTTCAAATCGGCCCTGAGGCGCTTTCGGTCGGTACAACCTGTAGCTGGAGACTTGGGCCCTTACGCATTAGGTCGATACAACTAGCTGGCGACTTGGGTTCTTACGCTTTAGGTCGGTACGACCTTTGATGTAGCTAGCGACTTGGCTCTTACGCTTTAGGTTGGTACGACCTTTAACCGGTTCTTTTCAAAGTTTTTTGATGTAATAAGGCATGTGATATTATGGCAACAGTTGGACGTCTCCGAGTCACGTTAGTTTGGCCGGAGCCTTATGACGGTGGTCATTAAATTTGGCCGTAGCCTTTTAGTCCCCGAGTGAAATAGCCACAGCTTCTATATTGAGGGTATGCCTTTTAGGGTCTTACAAGTTCGATTTATAGCCTTGGCTTTGATATGGGGATTATGACTTTCTTAAGGTCTTACAAATGTATACATGCCTTGCTTGAGGTCTTATAGTTTTTATGTTGCCTCATGGAGGGCTTACGAGTTTGAAGTTGCCAGCCTTGAGGTCTTACAGCCATGAGTCGACTGTCGAGGTCAATCTTTTAGTCAGAGTTGATATTGCCTCATGGAGGGCTTATATCATAGATATTTCCTCTTGGAGGGCTTATGAGTTCGAAGTTACCGGCCCTGAGGTCTTACGGCTTCGAGTTAGATTACTTGATGAGCCGACTGTCGAGGACAGTCCCCGAGTCAAAGTTGACATTGCCTCGATAAGTGCTTATGAGCTTGAAGTTGCTAGCCCTGAGGTCTTATGGCTTCGAGTTTTTGGTGACTCGATGGAGTGACTGTCGAGGACAGTTCCCGAGTGCTTGATAAATTTTTGGCCATGGGGCTGTCTCTTGTGAAAATAGCAAACTTCTTTGATGTGCGAAATGTTTTGATTATAAAATATTCTTCTCCGATTACTTGGTACAAGTATACATGTTTTTACCATTGAGGGTTCGATTATTCTATGCAGACACGGTTCATTCGACCGTTTGGTCCGATACATCATTCTCCTATCGAGACCCTCTTTGGCATATTTCAGTGATCTCCTGAGGGGATGCCCCTCAGTATTCGAGGTTGATCGAAGAGAAGCCGTGAATACTTGGTGAGTTCTCTTTAGGTAGCACATGGATATTGCCTCGTTAAAAACCTCGCCGGTAAAACCCATTTGGGATAAAATCCAACGTGAGGGAAAAAGAGCGCAACACATGCTTTAAAACCTAAGGCCTTCGAGCTGGGGGTGCTTCGACTCCTTTAAATCGAACACAAGCACACAGGTTAGCGTAAAGTGTGAATAAAAAGGAAGAGGATTGTACCTTAGTTTCGATGGCGTTCGAGCCTTGATATGCTTTTGTTATCTATTCCGAGGACGCGACACGGTCCTTTATTCGTTACTATGAGGATGTAGTTTGTAATTGTTACTTGGTTGTTTGCTTGTTTATTGGCTCCTTCGATGTAGAAAGTGTCAGTGCCACATCATCCACTACGAACAATTCTTTTGCTTCGTGCTGCTCTCCGTATACTATTTTTACTCCATCCTTCGTAGGAAACTTCATCATTTGATGAAGGGTTGACGGCACCGCCCTCATACTGTTACTCCATGGCCTTCCAAGCAATGCATTGTATCTCATGTCACCTTCGATAACATGAAACTTCGTATCCTGAATTGTTCCGGCCACGTTGACTGGGACAATGATATCCTCTTTTGTCTCGCTTACCATGTTGAATCTGTTGAGGACTCGAGAGGCGGGCACGATCTGGTCAAGCAACCCGAGTAGCTCTACCACCCTCGACCGAATTATGTTGGCCGAGCTACTTGGATCCACGAGCACACATTTAATTTGAAATTTATTCAAAAGAAAAGAAATTACCAGTGCGTCATTATGAGGTTGAGATAAGGTCTCGATGTCCTCTTCGCTAAATGAAAGGGCGTCTTCAGGTATGTAGCTCCGAGTTCGCTTTTCCCTGGTGATGGATACTTTCGCTTGCTTAAAAATCGGTCCCTGAGGGACGACGACTCCACAACTAATCACGTGGATGACGTGTCGTGGTTCTTCTGTTTCATTTTTCTTATTTTCCTCTCTTTCCCTAAATTTGTTTTTATTTCGGTCGCTAAGGAATTCTCGAAGGTGCCCTTTGCTGATTAGTCGGGCTACCTCTTCTCGAAGTTGTCTGCAATCCTCGGTCCTATGACCGTGGGTATCGTGATATTCATATATCAAGTTGGGGTTCCTCCACGAAGGATCTGATAGCACGGGTCTCGGCCACCTGGTATCCCTGGTATTGCTTATGGCCGATACGATATCTGAAACATCGATGTTGAAGTTGTACTCAGATAGTCGGGGTTCCTCTACCGACCCTGTGTGCCTGTCGAACCCTACTTTATTCACGAGTCCGCGAGGATTCTGTCCTCGGTCCATCCTTTGGTCACATCGAAGTACGTTACGTCTCGGGATATTTCTCCAATTTTCTACGTACGGTTGATACCTTTCTTTGTTTGGCCTTGGCTCTCTTTCTGGAAGCCTCGATTCTATTGATAAAACTCCGATAGGATACATCGAGCCTGAGGGGGCTTCCAATTGGTCGTCCTCGACCCTGATCTTCGACTGGTACCTGTTGTGCACATCCGTCCAAACTATGGCGGGGTACTCGATTAAATTCTGCCTCAGTTGTTTTGAAGCTATCGAGCTTCGCTCATTCAAGCCCTGAGTGAAGGCTTGTACCTCCCAATCGTCGGAGACCGGTGGTAATTCCATTCGTTCCAATTGAAAGCGGAACACAAACTCCCTTAACATCTCATTCTCCCTTTGCTTGATTTTGAAAACATCAGATTTCCTAGTAGCGACTTTGATGGCACCAGCATGTGCTTTCACAAAGGAGTCTACCATTATGGAAAATGAATCTATCGAGTTCGGGGGCAGGTTATGATACCACATCATGGCCCCTTTGGATAGCGTTTCTCCAAATTTTTTCAATAGAACGGATTCAATCTCTTCATCTCGTAGGTCGTTCCCTTTCACATCACAAGTGTAGGCAGTAATATGCTCATTGGGGTCCGAGATTCCGCTGTACTTCGGGAGATCGGGCATTCTAAATTTCTTCGGTATAGATATCGGAGCTGCACTTGATGGGAATGGCATTTGCATGAACCTTTTTGAATCTACACCCTTCAGAATCAGGGGTGCCCCTCGGATCTGATCGACCCTCGAGTTGTAAGTCTCCATTTTTTTGTCATTGGCTTCTATATTATTTTTGCCCGATTCAATCCTCTTTGCGAGGTCTTCGAGCATCTTCATAATGGCGGGGTCGGCTACTGACCCATTTTTGTTTGATCTTTCCGGTGCCTGTTCGGCTCGAGGAGCCGTTTCTGGTGGTGCTATGCTTGGGGTTCTCTGGTGGCTTTGTAGCTGAGAAATAGCCACCTGTTGTGCCTGCAACATTTCAAAAATGACATGAAGGCTAACTTCCCTTTCCCTTTGAGCAAGGGCTCCCTGTGCTTCACGCTGGTCTCGTTCACGAACGCTTCCGTCTGTATGAGAGCTGACATCGACATGTTGAGCGTTGCATGAGCCTTCATCGACAGGAATTTGCACTAGTGCCTCTTCAGGGTTTTGCGGTGGCACACCAGAACCTGAAGCAACTATGCCATTCTCTCTAGGATCCTCAGGACCGTTGTTTTCATGTGCATTTACTGAGTTAGACATTTTCTAAACTAAAATTGAAGATTCTTGGACAAGAAAAACTGTGAAGAATAACTTGTGTTTTTAGAAAACCAGCACTAAAACAATCACTAATATTTTTAGCCCCACGGTGGGCGCCAAACTGTTTACCTTGAAAATGGTAATTACAATTATATTTGATTATGTGGTTCTAAAAATATGTGATCTATTTTAATACCGGTTGTTTAGACAATAGATGTTGAGTGTGAAGTGAGAAAACGAAATAAGAGCAAAAGGAAACGAGATTACGCAAACCGGACAACGGAGAGATCGATCTCGAGGGTGGTTGGAAAGGGCATCGAGGTCGAGATTTAGAAGCTTGAAAAGGGGCTATCGATAATGGTATAACAGTGTTGAAGGCCTTAAGAATGTCCTATTTATGATAAATAACAAGTATTAAATGAATAATAACTCAAGAACACAAAGCAATAAATTAATGAAGCAATTGTAGAGAATATTTTGGTTAGAGAGCAGAGGATGTACTTGTTCTTGTATTCAATATCATGTGTGTTACAAAGTGACAAGGATCCCCTTTATATATGAGGGGCAATCCCAACATAGTACATGCGTAATTAATACAAAGAGATATGGTTGGTACAGCCATTTAATGCCACGGTATGGGTTTGTACTATTTTGTGTATTTTGTCAGCTTTAACCACGTGCCCCTTGGGAATTTCCCTCCTTTCCACGTTTATTTTCTATTTTCACCCTCCTCGAGGTCGAGGGCCTTCGACATGCCCCCTCGATTCCAAAACGCGATCCTTCGAGCCTTCTAAGCGGTGTAATGACAGTAAAATCGGGCTCTCCGATTTTAGCCGTATACAAGTTGGGAGTTAATGTATTTTGAGGTGAAGGTGGAGTATTGGTATGACATAAGTGTGGGGTTTTGAATGAAATGTATGTATTAAATGTGCTTAGGGAGGTGTAGTCACTCTTATATCTAAATGTATCCTTCCCGTCGTCAGCCTAAATTACAACCGCAAAAGTCATACGTGATCCTTGATTGAATGAATGCAATTAGTGGAGTAGTACACTACGGGAAAGCCTGTGGTTCATCTTTTGTGGCATGTGAATGTTATTTCTGAGAGAGTGAATTCTGTCTATTTTCAAGTTCCTAATTGTTCTTAAATTTGATTGTGTGTGGAACTACTCTTTTTTGTTGTGAGGGCACTTGATCCGTGAAGGAAAGGTAATTCTTGATCTCTATGTTGGAGTAAGTGAGTGGGTTATAAACAATGCGTGGTACTTTGGATTCAAATCTCGAGGTGAAGATGATACACTATTGTGCTTAGTCTATTTTAAATAGTCTTGATATGATGAGTTATGAGAGTTGTTTAAAAAGGTTGTGTCATCGTAAAGTGGAGTTTGATTGTTTGTGTGTTTTAGTTGCTTATCATACCTTAATTTACTGCAATTTAATTGAATTGAGCTTTAACCGCTAGTATTTTGCACTACTTATATGTTTTATGGCTTTGAAGGATTGTTCCAAGCTATGTAGATGTTAAGGAATGAATTCATGATATTTTGAAGCTTTGAAGTTTAAGTTAAAGCCCAGGGATTATGTCGAGATCGAGTTCGGGGATCAATGGATGATAGTGCACTTTAAGAACGAAACGAAGAATCCAACAGACATACTGCGCATTGTCTAGTAAATGCACGTAACAGTTCACTCAGAAGTTGGTTTGGGTTCCACAATATATCATTGGAAATTTATTCAAAAGGGCTACAACTTTCATGTTTTACATTTTCCCAAATTCCCAACTGAACGCCACCCTGGTGCGCAATAGCACATTGGTCGCGCACTGGAGGCAGACAGGGTGAAAAATGCGCGACCAAGTGCAGAAGCACACTTCTAGATGCTCGGCCGAGCACGTCCTGTCCTGGAAAATTGTCCTATTTTTCATAGAAGAAGGTGTATTTGTTTGGGCCCAACCCTACTTGGTATATGTACATAGAAAAACAATATTTTTGGGACTTTTGACATAATTTAGACCTAAGGAAGCTAAGGAGAAGAGGAAGAATCAAGAGCGCAAGGATTTCATCATTCAATCCTCACTCAAGACAAAGGTTTGGATGTTTTATGTTTTCCTTTGATTTAAACTTAAATGTGATGAACTTCTCCATATTTATGGAGTAATTCTTCCCGAGGGATTGATGGATTTAGTGTTTTGAGAAATGTTTGTAGATATTGACTCTAGATCTTATGTATTGAATCATTTTGGGTGGTTTCATTGTTGCATATATATTCACATGTTTATGTAATTCAAAGAGGCATAATGTGTGATTTTTTTGCATTATCTTGTGGTTGAATTCGTTGATTCTTCATAGTAATCGAAAGAGGCTAGTTGAGTTATTGTTTAGACCTAGTTAGGAGGATAATCGAAAGAGGTTCTCCTAAAGATTAACCCACTACGAATTCTTGCATATATTCATTGAGCTTAACTTAGTTTGTATTATGAGGTTGACACTTAATAGAGAGGGGTGTTTCTACTGAACGTTTGAACTAATATTAGAGTGAACTCAAGAGAATCACTTGAACCTTAGAAGTGAATTAACTAGAGTTATGTCCCAAATAAGTATCTGGCACCTATCCAATCAACCCTTATGTTATCCCCTTGATATCTTCTTGCTTACTCTTGTTGCAATTGTCATTAGCCAATAGTTTAGACTTTTAGTTAACTTCACAATTTAATATACACAAATCTAAATTGTTGATCATCTTGGATAGCAATTAAACTAGAAGCTACGAAAACACTGTTTAAATCCAATCCTTGTGGATACGGTATTTTATATACTATATTCAACTAGCGAGCGAAATTTTGTGTTGTTTTATTAGCTCGTCAAATTTTGGAGCCGTTGCCGAAGATGGGAAATCAATAGTGTTTGAAATAGTTTGTAGTGCTAATTCAGTAATTTTTTTAATTTTATTTTTCACTTTTTACGGTTGGTGTTTTTTGATTGTGTGCAGACTACAGGTTGGATTGGTGCATGACCCGATCTTCTGGGAAGGAATTGGTACCATACGAGCCAAAAACTGAAAAAAAATATTTTGACAGCTAAGGAAAGAAATAAATCTCTTTGCGAATACAAAGAAGGTTGGGCAATCCTCAACCAAAGAAGTTATGGCGGGAGATGAGGATAATGTTGATTTGGTTGCGAGAGAAGAAGCGCAACAAAAAGAAAATGATGCACGAGATGCAGAGGAGAAAACTCTTCGAAATGCACAACTTGTCTTCGAGGAGGAGAGGGCTCTAAGAATGTCTCAGAATCAGCCATTGGGTGCAGACTAGTTTGGAAATATAGCTCCCAGTACTGGGAGACCACTTGGAGATTATGATAGATTGGTCTATAACCAAGGCATATCAAGTGTGAGACCACCTCCAGTTGCAACCAACAATTTTGAATTGAAGCAAGGGTTTCTCCAAACCCTCCAAAACAGTTGTGTCTTCAAAGGGAAGATGAACAAAAATCTGAGAAATCATCTGATGGACTTCGAGGAGATTATGAACACCTTCCAATATAATGATTTGTCACACGATGCAGTATACTTAAGGGCATTCCACTTCACTCTCAAAGATGACTCAAAGACTTGGCTTCGAAGCTTGCCTAATGTATTGATTCGAACATGGGATGAGATGACTAGGAAATTTCTTGAAAAATATTTCTCATCATCCAAGATGGGCAGGTTTAGAAGGGAGATTTATAACTTCTGTCAGAACGAGAATGAAATTGTGTTTGAAGCTTGGGAGAGCTTCAAAGAGATAGTGTGTAAGTGTCAGCATAATGGAATAGAACTCTGGATGCAACTCCGGGATTTTTGGGATAGATTGACACTAATTTCACGCAAAACATTGAGTAATGCAGCAGGAGGCCCGTTGATGAAACATCCTAGAGGAGATAGTCACGATTCTAGATGAGTTGTCTGAGGATGCAAATCAGTGGCCCTCTGAAGTTGCTGAAAGAATAAGAACAACGGGTGTTCACCAAGTTGATGCTAACACATCTGTGCAGGTACAGATTGATGCCATGGAAAAGGAAATAAGGAAGGTAACTTTAGCTTCAATACATAGTGAGCCTCCTACAGCATATGATATATGTGGAAGAGGACACTCTACTCATGAGTGTCAAGTCTCAATCGAGGAAGTTAATGATGTTGGTAATTACAACTTCAACGCAATAGGTCATAAGCACCCCGGTTTTTCATGGAGTTCACCTGGGGATACAACAAATGCATGGCAACAGAACAACCCCATATTTCAAGGAGAAGGAGCTTCTAGTTTCGTAAATCAGCAGAGGCCACAGTTTCAGCCTCAACAGCCAATTCTGTCGGAGTTAGAAGATATGATTAAGTCATTCATTGTCAAGACAAATGAGAGATTGGATGCTCATGGTGAAGCAATCAAAGAACTGGGAATAAGTTTTCATAGCTTGGAGAGACAAGTGGGACAAATTGCAATTATATTATCTGAGAGAATCCAGGTACTCTGCTAGCTGATACTGAAAAGAATCCCAAAGAAACGGTAAATGTTGTGACCTTGAGAAGCATACAAGTGTTGAAATATCGCACTCCAATTCATAAAGAAGTTGCGCCTGAAAAAGAAAGTGGGAATGAGCTAGAATTGAAGATGATAAAAAGACTGACAAGAAGAAAGGCTAGAAGGGAGCTGAGAAAAAGAAAAAGGACGAAACTTTAAGAATGGAGGAATCCAATGAAGAGAGCAAGCACATGCCTTCTCTACCTTTTTCCCCAAAAGTTGTATAGAGAAAAGCTTGACAAGTAGTTTTGAGAGATTTCTAGATATGCTGAGACAGGTTAATGTAAATCTGCCATTCACGGAATTTCTCTCACAAATGCCAGCTTATGCCAAATTCTTGAAGGAGATCCTTATAAAGAAAGATAGAAGAGACCTCAGTGGTAAAACTTACAGAGCATTGTAGTGCAATATTAGAAAATAAACTCCCACAAAAGTGTGGAGATCCAGGAAGTATTACTATACCGTGCTCTTTAGGCACTCTTAACTTTGATAAATCTTTATGTGATTCGGGTGCCTCAACTAATCTAATGCCATTGTATATTTATAGGAAACTGGAGAAGAAAATAGAGGAGATAAGGTTGGTACCAATATATTTGCAACTGGCAGACCAAACGACTATAACAGCCGAGGGGATAGTAGAAGATGTTTTGGTGCGGGTGGATAAGTTCATATTTCCTGTAGATTTCATAGTGGTGAATATGGAGGTGAATAAGGAGGCCCCCCTCATCCTAGGAAGACCATTTTTAGCAATGGGTAGAGCTATACTGGATATACATGATAGAAAACTCATGCTTAGAGTGGGTGAGGAGATGCTGACGTTTGAGATGAATGTAGCAACTGGAGTGAAAAAGGAGAAGCCAACTACAAGTGTTGAGTGGAAGGTGAAGATTTAAAAAGACAAGGCTTCAGTGATTGAGAAAGACAAGTGTGGGGTATAACCCAAGAAGGCTGAGAAGAAGATGCCTGCATGGATGTGTGCGGTAGTTCGAGCGAGAAGATTGGAGTCCGACTTCGATTCAGACCCCGACTAGAGATTCAAGGAATTTTGCTCTACCTTATGTTTTTTCATTGTGTATCATGGAGACATGCTACAACTTAAAGCGTGGGGTGGGGATATGTTTGTAGGTATGTTGTATGTATATTAATTTGGTTAGTAGTTTGATAGAAAAATATTGAAAATCCATAAAAAATTTAAAATTCATGATTTTTTCCGACGATGAATATCATTAGACGGGTTTCTTGAAGGAATTAATTCGAAAGAAAAAGACAAAAAGATTTACTTTTGTAGTTGGTGTATTAATATCCCCTTGGTTTTCCTTGTGTCGCGGTTCTTTTCCAAGGGTTTGTTTGAACCAGGTGTAGTTAGATTTTGTGTTTAGCAGTGGGGAATCCTTCTGCTACGACTTAAAATGGAAGAAATATCTCTTGACTTGATCATGCCTTGAGAATAGTGAGTGCTTAGTTGTGACGCTTAGGCTCGGTTTTTTACTCTTATATAAGTACCTTAAATTGTATGATCTTAACTTTTTCTTAACTGCTTTGAATAGAATGTCTTGATAGTCCAATTTGGAGTGAGTTATGCGCCATGAGTGTGTGAGGTTTTATGTATTATGTGCATTGTAATTGATATCTAGAACTTGACCCGTGTGTTTGCAAAGTGAAATAGTAGTTTTATTCAGTCTTGGAAGTGATATAGGTATTTCTTTGTTGATCCAGTTATATGTTATTGCCCACCTAATTTTTATGTATCTTAGTTAACCCATTTGAGCTTGTAATCCTTTTTCTTTAGAAACCACATTACAAGCCTTACCCATTTGTTTGAACTGGCCATCTATTTGAAGCATTCCCCTCTAGTGAGCACTTAAAATAGTATGAACTGTGGGGTGGTTAGTTTGGCTTTTGAGTGGGACTAATGAATTAAGGAGAAAGGTGCACCGATTTTGAAAAAGTAAGAGCCGCTTAAAAAGAAAAAAGAAATAAAAATTTATGTAGTTGTATGATTGTGAAAAATGATCTTTGATAAGTGGTAACTCTTGATATATTTTTGCTTAAAGAAGCTGTGTTTACCTTGAAAATGGTAATTACAATTATATTTGATTATGTGGTTCTAAAAATACGTGATCTATTTTAATATCGGTTGTTTAGGCAGTAGATGCTGAATGTAAAGTGAGAAATCGAAATAAGAGCAACAGGAAACGAGATTACGCAAATCGGGCAATAGAGATACCGGTCTCGAGGGCCGTCGGAAAGGGCCTCGAGGTCGAGCTTTAGAAGCTTGACAAGGGGCTATCGATAATGGTATAACAGTGTTGAAGGCCTTAATAATGGACTATTTATGATCAATAACAAGTAATAAATGAATAATTACTCAAGAACACAATAAATGAGAAGCAATAAATTAATGAAGCAATTTTAGAGAATGTTTTGGTTAGAGAGCAGAGGATGTTCTTGTTCTTGTATTCAATATCATGTGTGTTACAAAGTGAAAAGGGTTCCCTTTATATATGAGGGGGAATCCCAACATAGTACATGTGTAATTAATGCAAAGAGATATGGCTAGTACAACCATTTAATGCCACGGTACGGGCTTGTACTATTTTATTTTGTCAGCTTTAACCACGTGCCCCTTGGGAATTTCCCGCCTTTCTACGTTGATCTTCGATTTGCACTGCCTCGAGGTCGAGGGCCTTCGATATTCCCCCTCGATTCCAAAACTCGATCCTTCAAGCCTTCTGAGCGTCGTAATGACCGTAAAATCGGGCTCTTCGATTTTAGTTGTATACAGATAGTCCCTGCGGTCTTGAATTTTTGCCTCTTCGACACTCCTATTATGACGTCAGTCCCTTCAGAGCATTAAATGACGTGACATAAAAAGCTGCGCAGAGGTCGCTATCAACATAATTCTCGAGAAGCCCATGAACCGTCAAACGTTCGACCCTTCCGCTTCAAGCATGACCAAAGGGCCTCTATAAATACTCCAATCATTTGACTTTTCATAGTTTTGCATCTTCTTCATATTCTTCAAACCATAAAATTTAAACTAAGTGCTTTCCATTCTTATCTTCAGCATGTGTACATTTTTTTCGTCTTTTCACTTCAAAACTCTATTGTTATCATGGAAAAAACTTCCAAAATGGTTCCACAAAAGGAGGGAGCTACTTCTTCATCAAGCCCGTCTAAGGACAAGTCAAAAATTCCTCCTACCATTGAGAAATGCATCCCTGGCTCTTTCGACACCATTTCTGACTTCACAATAGAAAAAACCCCTTCTACACCGGGCCAATGCGAGCCCATGTCCTGATACATAAGTGTAGTATCAGATATCGAGATGGTAAAACCTAACTGCTGCTGGGGGGAGGCGGCCCGAGTAGAGGTCCCTACGGCTAACGAAAGCATAGTCACGCACAAGGCTAGCTTTCTTAGTGTACATACATACCCCTTCACCTTAGGCCCCCGTGATTCTTGATTTTTGCCATCAATATCGAGTGACACTCGGTCAGATCTATCCTTCTTTTTGGAGGATACTATACATGATTCGACATATTACCAACATGGTTGAGGGAATGACTTTTACCCTCGACCATCTGATCAGATTGTACATCCCTCGACTTTTCTGCACGGGCCTAATTAAACTACACTGCCGATCCGCCAAGGCGTTCCTCGCCTGCATCGACGAGGATAAAGATCGGGGATGGATGTGCTGATTTGTCAGAGTCAGAACTTCAGACATCATCCTCGCCGATAGACTGTCGTTACCGGAGGAATGGAATATGAAACGTAAGTATCCCCATGTTGATTATGCTTTACCACCTCTTTTTTCTTTCTACCGGTTCTGAATACTCTTTCCTTCGACTGTGTAGCCATTGTCTAGTTCCCGGGCGCGGTCCAGGACCTTCCGGGATGGATCATTCTTTTGGACTTCGCCTTTCTATATAAAAAACACGTATGGCGTGAGCTGGCTAAAACAAGGTGGAATGCAAAGAACCACGGTATGCTCTTGTTGCTATTGTTTTCTCATTCTTTCTAAGAACTTTTAATGGTGATGTTATTTGACATAACATGTTTATGCAGGACTTGGTGAAGGTGTGTTGATGAGGCCACCTCCACCTGGTGAGGAAGAGGCCCCCGAAGACCACCAAGGACAAGAAAAGAAAGAGGAAGGCCTCGGTGGAGTCTCCAAAATCAAAAAGGTTAAAGGCTCGGAAGCCTAGGACCGATGCCACGGTCTTGTCCTCGACGGCCGCTGAGAGCCTGCGGGCCGAGAAAGAGAGCGATGATTCCTGCTCTTTGGTACAAAGGGAAAAATGAAGCACTGAGGCTTCGAGAGTTGTTGGGCATTCGTCAGCTAAGTTAGAGGCGGCCGATGCGGACCCGCCGTGCATAGAGGAGACCCTCGAGGAGGCTTTGGGAGCAGTCCCCGAGACGCTCATCGGACATGGCACAGTCCGTGTTTAGGAGCTCGGAGGGCTTGGTACTAGAGCTTTCCGGGATCAGGAAGAAACCTCGATAAAGGTTGATGCTGTCGGGGCTTGCTATTGCCCACCTAATTGTTATGTATCTTAGTTAACCCATTTGAGACTGTAATCCTTTTTCTATAGAAACCACATTACAAGCCTTACCCATTTGTTTGAACTAGCCATCTATTTGAAGTGTTCCCCTCTAGTTAGCACTTAAAATAGTATGAACTGTGTAAAATTTGAAATGTGGGGTGGTTAGTTTGGCTTTTGAGTAGGACTAATGAATTAAGGAGAAATGTGCATCGATTTTGAAAAAGTAAGCCGCTTAAAAAGAAAAAAGAAATAAAAATTTATGTAGTTGTATGATTTTGAAAAATGATCTCTGATAAGTGGTAACTCTTGATGTATTTGTGCTTAAAGAAGTTTGGAGTTAATGTATATTGGTGTGAAGGTGGAGTATTGGTTTGACATAAGTGTGGGGTTTCGAATGAAATGTATGTATTAAAAGTGCTTAGGGAGGTGTAGACACTCTTGTATCTAAATGTATCCTACTCGTCCCACAGCCTAAATTACAATCGCAAAAGTCCTACTTGATCCTTGATTGAATGAATGAAATTAAGAGAGTAGTACACTAAGGGCAAGCCTATGATTCATATTTTACGGCATTTCAATGTTATTTCTGAGAGAGAGTGAATTCTGTCTATTTTCAAGTTCCTAATTGTTCTTAAATTTGATTGTGTGTGGAACTACACTCTTTTTTGTGAAGGCACTTGATTCATGAAGAAAAGGTAATTCTTGATATCTATGTTGGAGTAAGTGAGTGGGTTATAAACAATGCATGGTACTTTTGTGTCAAATCTCGAGGTGAAGGTTATACACTATTGTGCTTAGTCTATTTTAAATAGTCTTGATATGATGAGTTATGAGAGCTCTTTAAAAAGGTTGTGTCATTGTAAAGTGGAGTTTGATTACTCGAGGACGATCAATGGTTTAAGTGTGGGTGTTGATAGTAGGCTATAATTATGTGTTTTAGTTTCTTATCGTACCTTAATTTACTGTAATTTAATTGAATTGAGGTTTAATCGCTAGTGTTTTGCATTAATTATATGTTTTATGGCTTTGTAGGAGTGTCCCGAGCTATGTAGATGTTAAGGAATGAATTCATACTATAATTGAGCTTTGAAGTTTGAGTAAAATCCCAGGGATTAAGTCAAGATAGAGTTCGGGGATCAACGGATGATATTGCATTTTAAGAACGAAATGTAGAATCGAGCAGGCATACTGTGCATTGTCTAGTAAAATGCGCGTAACATTTCGCTCAAAAGTCTGTTTGGGCTCCACAAAATATCGTTGGAAATTTATTTAAATGGGATACAACTTTCATCTTTTACATTTTCCCAAATTCCCGATAGAACGCCACCCATGTGTGCAATCGCGCATTGGTCGCGTACTGGGCGCGCACTGGAAGCAGAACAGGGTGAAAAATGCACGACCAAGTGTGCGAGCACACTTCCAAATGCACGGTCGCGCACATCCTGTCCGGCAAAAGTGTCTTATTTGCGTAGGAGAAGGTGTATTTGTTTGGGCCCGACCCTACTTAGTATATATACATGGGAAAATGATATTTTTGGGACTTTTGACATAATTTAGACCTAAAGAAGCTAAGGAGAAGAGTAAGAAGAAAGAGCACAAGGATTTCATCATTCAATCCTCACTCAAGACAAGGGTTTGGATGTTTATGTTTTCCTTTGACTTAAACTTAAATGTGATAAATTTCTCCATATCTATGGAGTAATTCTTCCTGAGGGATTGATGGATTTGGTGTTTTGAGAATTGTTTGTGGATATTAACTCTAGATTTTATGTATTGAATCGTTTTGGGTGGTTTCATTATTGCATCTATATTCACATGTTTATATAATCAAAAGAGGCATAATGTGTGATGTTTTGCATTATCTTGTTGGTTGAATTCGTTGATTTTTCATAGTAATCGGAAGAGGCTAGTTGAATTATTGTTAGACCTAGTTAGGAGGATAATCGAAAGAGGTTCTCCTAAAGATTAAGCCACTATGGATTCTTGCATATCTTCACTATGCTTAACTTAGTTTGTATTGTGAGGTTGAGACTTAATCGAGAGAGGAGTTTCTACTGAACATTTGAACTAATAATAGAGTGAATTCGAGAGACTCACTTGAACCTTAGAAGTGAATTAACTAGAGTTAAGTTCCAAACGAGTATCTTGCACCTATCCAATCAACCCCTATGTTCTCCCCTTGATATCTTCTTGCTTACACTTGTTGCAATGTCATTAGCAATTAGTTTAGACTTTTAGTTAATTTTAGTTTTAATTCACACAAATTTAAATTGTTGATCATCTTGGATATCAATTAAACTAGAATCTACGAAAACTCTTTTTAAATCCAACCCCTGTGGATACGATATTTTATATAGTATATTCGACTAGCGAGCATAATTTTGTGTTTTGTTTTTAGCTCGTTAGGTTGCACGCCGCAGCAGGCCATATTGGCATTATATATATTATTATTACATGGATCGGGCTGCATACCGCAGTAGGCCCTATGGGCTTTATATATTATTGATGGGATCAGGATGCACATCGTAGAAGGCCATGATGGCTTATTTTAGCACTTGGGCAGGATCCGCCCCTTCAGAGTCTTACATACCAGCATTGAATTCAAACCAGGTACTGTACAGTGCTGAGTGGCTGAGTGTGCAGAGGGATTAAGTATGATGAGTATGAGTGCGAGACAGTGAGATTGAGTACTCTAAAAGTATGAGTAAATGAGTTCATCATTGTGATGCATTGCATTGACATGTATATTTGACATACAGGCATAGAGATGCATTTCCTCATGCTACACGGTGTTGTGACATTCATGACTTCACATGCACATTGACGTGTAGGCATAGAGATATGCTTTCCTCAGTTATATGAGATTGAAATATTTTATCTATTGTTGAAAGTTTTTGGGAAAAATCAAAGATTTCTGATTTACACACATTTTGGTGATTTCGGTGAAAGATTTGGGTTTTACTGATTCACTTGAAAAGCATGCCTAATTTTCTGTAATTGTGAACGAGTTGATCATTATATTTGAGTTATTTCTTGTACTACCTTTATTATATTTTTCTGAGTTCTTGTTAGATATTGGTGTTGGACTATGACCGTTTATCCAAGCTTGTTACTGCTTTCAACTTAAGGCTATGTTTGTTACTTATTGAGTACATGGGGTCGATTGTACTCATACTATATTTCTGCACCTTGCGTGCAGATGTTGGATGTTGATGTTGGTGTGTATGGAGGGAGCAGGCACTGAAGACGTACATGTGTTCGGGTCATAGCTGCCTCTTGTTCCTGGTAGCTTTAGAATTACTAATCTGTTCATGTATATTTCAAACAGATGATGTATTTATTTCATACCAGCTTTGTAAACTCTAAATCTTAGAAGTTCATAATTTGTAATACTAGTCCTTGGGATTTTGTATAAAACCTCTGTTATTTCATTATTTATTTTACTAGTTAAATATCATTTGAATAGAATTGTTTCTATTTGTCTTACCTAGCAGGTTGGGTTAGGTGCCATCACGACTAGTTGGATTTTGGATCGTGAAAAATTGGTATCAGAGTCTAGGTTCATAGGTTCTACGAGTCATGAGCAAGTTTCTAGTAGAGTCTTGCAGATCGGTGTGATGATGTCCATACCTATCTTCAGGAGGCTACAGGTCATTTAGGATAAATTTCCCATATTTCTTTCATTATCGGGCGTCATTGACTCAACTTGAAGCGTATCTCTTTGAATTCCTTCCACTCACTCGTATGCGCATGTGAGCGCTTGGTATCAGTTGTGCATCGATGGCTTGTGATTATATGGATGAGGTATGAGATGTGTTTTCAATGTTTTGGTGATAAGCCAGTCTGGAGGACTTGAGGCCCAGTTTGGACAGCAGCTTAGGCTTGATAGTTTCAGTTGTTTGAGCATGTATTGTTGGACTTATATGTCTCGTAGTGTCCCGAGGTATTATTTTGTTTGTGTTATTATTTGAGGTATTATTTGGTTTGTGTTACATGAGCTTAGGAAGTATTTAGTTGAATATCACTATGGTCTTAGGGCAGTAATAAAGTATGGGCATTGTGAGTTATCGAATATTTTGATCTATGGCTTTGAGCCAAGTGTGGGACTCTGCTATCGATGATTTGATTGCATGGTTATGTGTCGTATTGTTTTCGGTCTGAGGCATTCTTGTAGATCGGTTGTGACTTGCAGAGGCTGGTTTTGAGAATGAAATAAGTAAGGAAATATATGGATGCATGGTGTATTAAACTTAATGGGTATATGGGAATCATGGAATGATTGAGTTGTTATTCGTGAAGGATGTAGTGCGAAAGGATTAGAAATTTGCTCGCCTGCGTTATGGCGAGGTTACTTCTTTGGGTGTTGTCGTGCTAATGAGGCACAGGTCGTTCGGCCTGTATGGGCGGTGCAATTGAGATTTGAGCAGAGTGGATGACTCTCGAGAAGGTTCTAATAGATTCAAGATTTATATGTAGCAATTGAAATTTTTTGTATTTGTATATGGCTAAAATCTAAGATTTACATTGGAAGGTATTGAGACTCGCAGTATTTCTTTACCATTATGTATTCTACATTTCAGTATCAGGAAGGTGAAGGAAACGACTTGAGATTCGCAGCAGGTCTTTTCAGAGTAGATGTCTTGGTTGTAGTACTTTTGGGGTGCTTGAGAGGGAATACAGCGGCTTATGGGCCTTAGAGCGGTGTAATTTTATGCTAGGACCTCTTGTGGTGAGCTTTGGGAAAATATCGTGGTGTTCGTACAAGGAAAGTTTCACATTGAGGGTAATTCGGAAGGAACTCGGTGGAAATAGGACAACTTGGTAGTAGGTTGGATCCGTATGGTAATAGTATGCTCGGTTCTTTTGGTTCTTATGATGAGGTGAGGCTTTATGGGTGTTTTCTGGAAATACGCTTTTATTTGGAGACATGTGTGGCTTGGTTAAGTTAGAGGGATTCAGTTCTGATAGCTTGACTATGTGTAAATACATTTCAAAATGTTCTCGATGATTTGTACCACGGTTTGAAATGGATATTTCCTACCTGCATGAAGATCATGTTGCATATTGTGATTTTCTACTGGATGGGATCTTGTGACTCTGAGTTGATAATGAGGTTCTCGTGTTTTCATATGATGGCCTAATAGAGGCAGCGCATGGTGTGAAATAGGGATTTCCATGTCAAAGTATATGATTCACTTCCAAAGGAAGGTCATGAATTTATGCAGTATGGACGATTTTAGATGTTGGCACTATTTGGTATTACCTGAGAAAAGTGTACATCCAGAAGGCGCACTGAGTTTGATGTACGCATGATTCATTGATATTGCGGTACTTTCCTGGTTGATTGATTGTTGATATTCATATTTTTGCTATGTAGCATAGAAGAATTATAGAAGTATTTCTAGTGGGGATAATTATGTATGATAGATGTGTCAGTCATTCAAGTGGCAGAGTTGGGATCGGCTATGGTGATTCATGTGTTCTATGAATTTGGAGACTCGGATTTCTCAAAAGTAGATTGTTTCGGGGTTGTGGATAGTGAAGATGTGGCCAAAGTAAGCTAGATGGTAGTACGTGCTATGTTTAGGTCATTGTGGACTTTTGGAGGGCCATTTATCCATTTGGGGATGACCAGAGTGATTTGGGGGCCCATTGGTAGGCCCGAGGAGGATGTGTAGTCTACACTAGGTCAGATTTATTAACTCAGCGCCATTATTGCTTAAAGGTGTGTAATTCGGTTAGAGTTGAGCTTGTTTATATTCTGATATGTTCTATGTGTTACTTTTCTATGCTACGAGGGTTGTGGTTTGTTGGTTATATGCATACATGATGTGGTTTTGTTCGGTCCTTGTAGCGGAATTTGAGCGAGATGGTTATTAGGGTGTTGAATTGTCGATTATACCTCGGTTATGTTCTTCCCGGGCTGTTGTATATAGTGTTATTCTATTCTCCATGGTTATGGTCATGCACTTCATCTACTTGATATCAAATTGCGCATGGTTGTTGATTTGGAGCATTGTCGCTTGAAATATCTCATAGGATTGGCGTTTGAATGGAACACGCATTGTCGAAGAGTTGTGTTGGGATAATATCCTTTGTGTTAGATTTGTGTGTCTTGGTTCTACAATGTATGGTGGGTTCGTAGCATTTCGGTTGCGGTGGTGCTTTTTGAGCTCGCGGTTTGGTTTTCTCGTTTGAGTCATTTTCCATTTTTGGGTGCATTTGAATTGTTGTGTATTGGTGTACGGATTGCACGATTTGTGGCTTAAGTTTGTATTGGTGTGGCATGTCAATAGAGTGGTTGTATTTGATGAGAAGAGGTCGTTGGATCTATGATGGGTGCTATCGGACTTGATTGCGGTAGATTTGGAAGGATAGTGTCACTGATCGGCTTAGAAATTGGCTATAGTTCCTGTCGAAGGAGGGAGAGCTCCGGACTTGTCGATCTGATGAGTGGTTATGAGTTTCTGATAGCTTCTTTCATCGTCGGCAGTGTACGACGGTTTTGAATGAGGTTTGTCACCGGTGTCGGGATTATTTTGAGCAACTACTGTGATCGGGAATTATTGCTACGAGCATGCAAGTTATGTGGTATATCATATGATTATGTCTTGGGCTGGTTATGGCTTGATATGGCTTGTTCAGACTCATACAGTGGGTAGATACGAGATTCGGGTCATGTAAGGATGCGGATGATGGAAATATGGTTTCTAGGGTTTATGGACTAAGATAGAAGTAATGATCTCCAGTTATGTTGTGTTATCATGCTTACATGGTTTGGGATGATATGGAATCACCCCCTCGGTTATATACATGGTAAGGATACATGGAGATTTTATGGATTTGGAACGACTCTAGGCACGTTTATGGACGAACGTATGTCTAAGTGGGGGAGAATGTAACGACCCGCCAGGTCATTTCGAGCATTTGCATTTCATTCAGCTATTTGAAGTCTTGATTAGCTTCATATGATGTATCATGACTTGTGTGTATTGTCGTTTTTTATTTTCAGGTGTTTCGAAATTAGTTTTGGAAGAATGAATTTCATGTTTGAAGCCCAAAGTTCAAAGAATTGACCAAGTTTGAAATTATAGTAGTTACCTCGGTTTCGAGTTTTGATGGTTCTGTTATGTCCGGATGGGGATTTCTTACTTGGGTGTATGCCCGGATTTGCATTTGGATATTTCTAGTAGGTTTTGGTGAAAGTTGCAGTTTTAAGGTTTGGAGCATTTATAAGTTTGACACAGGGTTGACTTTAATGATATCGGGTTCAGATTGAGGTTCCAGGAATTGGTATAGCTTCGTTATATCATTTGGGACTTGTATGCAAAATTTAAGTTCATTTCGAGTTGATTTTGAGGCCTCAAATTTTGTTATGCGTGATTTGAGGCCTTGAACAGGTTGTGTTATGTTATGGGGCTTGTTGGAATGAACATACGTGGTTCCGAGGGATTGTTTTAGAACATTTTTCTTCATTTTGGCATTGATGGATTCTGATGAGTTCTAGGCATCTAGTTTCCTTGTTCGCGAGTAGAATGGACTGTGATCGTGTAGAGTTGTTTGATGCCTGGGGAAAATTGTTCATCGCATTCGTGAGTCCAGACACACGTTCGTGAAGGTTGAGGCAATTGTTCAGTGCATTCGCGAGTCTAGCGACGCATTCATGTGTAGGAGGAAGGAGGTCCTGAGGATATCAGGCATTTGTTCTTCGCGGTCGCGAAATGTGGAACACGATCGCGTAGCTCTAGGAGATTGACCATCACTTTCACGACTGTGATGTTGTGTTCACGTAAGAGGAATTTCAGCTTATGGGAATTTGTTCTATGCGAATGCGTGGGATTTTTCGCGTTCCCAAACTGTAATAACTGGTTAAAACTCTATTAAATCCCCTTTCTAGGGTTAGGTCATTTTATCATATTTGGAACAATAGAGCTCGGCTTGAAGAAATATTGTAGGTGATTTTTACTATATGGATTGGGGTAAGTGTTCTCTACAAAATTTTTATTATATTTCATGAATCTATCTTCGTTTTTGGCATTTGATTGATGATTTCAAAGGAGAAATTGGGGGTTTTGTCTAAAGTTTCATAAAGTGAATTTTCGAGTTTTGAGCATCGATTCGAAGTCTGATTTGAGTGGAACTACTATGGTTGGACTTGTAATTGAATGAATTGTCGGATTTTGTGCATTTTGTCGTGTTCCTAGGTGCAGGCCCGGGCTTGACTTTTTGGTTGACTTTGGGTTTTTGATTAAAGATTCGACCTTTATCGATTGGGTTTGTTTCCATAGGCATTAATTGATGTTCTTGAGTTTATTTTGGCTAGTTTTGAGTCATTCAGAGGTCGGTACGCGACGGATGGCATTTCTAGAGATTGTTAGGCTTGCTCGATATTAGATTCGGTTTGTTCGAGGCAAGTAACACCTTAAACTTGGGACCCTTTTGTCCATAGATTTTGCCAAAATTTATTTGGGTTTTTTTTTTTGGAAAATACATGTTTGTTCAAAAAATTTATCTGCATTTTGGCAAATTCCCAAAATCCAAATCCCAGCCCAAAACATTACTATTACATTTTTTAAAAATTTCCCCATACTTTTGTGTTTTATAAAAGAGCCCACCATTTATTATTTTGTAACAATGATGTTTCGTATTCTCGGTCATCTGATAGTGTATTATGTAATTCAGTATAAAAATGATAATTTTGTACCAAATTTATTATGTTCAGGACTATGGCTTGCGATAATATAATGAATGTTTATGATGAAGGTATTGTTGGGCATTTGTGATAGTTTTTCGAACTTGTGGGTACAACTTATGTTTCATTTTTTTTAAAAGTGAACTATATTTTGAAAACTGATGTCCAAACACATTCTCATCTTCAAACCAAACTCCACCCAAATCAGATTTTTCAAAACAAATTCTAGAATCTATGGCCAAACTCTAGCTTGGTGTTGAGGGTATGAACCCCTTAATATACGTGTTATGTATTGTGTATTGAGGTGATGCACATGTTAGGTGAAGGCCGTATGAGAGTGCACAGTGTGAATTATGACTCGGTTGATTTTGTGGGACTACATAGTTACCTAATCTTTTTTTATCCATGAAATTTCTATTTGCTAGAGTAATTGAGTTGTGATCCATATTTAAAACCATGTTTAGGCTATATGTTTATCCTGTTGGGACCCACTGAGGTCATTCCTGCTGTAGATTTATTTGCTTAAAATTTGCAGTTACATACTCAGTCATAGTGCTTCATTTGCATATCACATCTCAGTCTATGTTATCATTTGTTGTCACAACATGTTATCATTGTTTCGGCTGATTGGCATGAGATTTGTGAGCCCCAGAGGCTGAAGAGATTGATGACTAAGTTGAAATCTGAGATCCGGATTGTGAGTGATATTGATGGGATCGGGTTACATACCACGGCAGATTTATTTGATTCATGATGGGATCGGGTTGCACGCCGCATCAGACCATATTGGCTTTATATATATTATTATTATTGTATGGATCAGGATGCAATCTGCAACAGGCCCTATGGGCTTTATATATATTATTGATGGGATTGGGTTGCACGCCGCAGCAGGCCATGATGGTTTATATTAGCACTTGGGCAGGATTTTCCCCTCCGGAGTCTGACATACCAGTAGTGAAAGCAGGTTTTACTAATTCATGATGGTATCGGGCTGCGCGCTGCAACAGATACTGTACAGTGCTGAGTGACTGAGTGTGCTGAGGGGTTGAGCTTGATGAGTAGGAGTGTGAGGCAGTGAGATTGATTACTCAGAGAGTATGAGAACATGAGTTCATCGTTGTGATGCATTGCATTGACATGTATATTTGACATACAGGCATAGAGATGCAATTCCGACTTCACATGCACATTGACATGTAGACATAGAGATGTACTTTCCTCATACTATCTGAGATTGAAATATTTTATATTGTTGCTTTAAGTTTTTGTGAAAATCATGGTTTTTTTATATACTCACATTTTGGTGATTGCGGTGAAAGATTTGGGTTTTACTATTTTTCTCGAAAAGCATGCCTAGTTTTCTGTAACTATGAACGAGTTGAGTATCAGATCTTTGAGTTGTTTCTTTTACTACTTTTATTATATTGCTATGAGTTGTTGTTGGCTATTGGTGTTGGATTCTGACCATTTGTCCAAGCTCGTCACTGCTTTTAGCCTAAGGTTAGGTTTGTTACTTATTGAGTACATGGGGTCAGGGTTATTCATACTACACTTCTACACCTTGCGTGCAGATTTTGGATGTTGATGTTGTTGTGTATAGCGAGAACTGGCACTGAAGACATACTTGTGTTCTTGACATAGCTGCCTCTTGTTCTTGGTAGCTTTAGAATTATTAATCTGCTCATGTATATTTCAAGCAGATGATGTATGTATTTGATACCAGCTTTGTAAACTCTAAATCGTAGAAGCTCATGATTTATACTACTTGTCCTTGCGATTTTGTATAAAACCTCAGTTATTTATCACTTATTTTCCCAGTTAAATTGAATATGACTGTTGTTACTTGGCTTACCTAGTGGGTTGGGTTAGGTGTCATCACGACTAGTTGGATTTTGGATTATGGGTCTTCAGCAGGCAGGCTGCACTCTAGGAGACTATGAAGGCTCGCTAGGTGACAGTACTTAAGCTAAACTACTTGGTCTATGTATTGCATGTTTTTTTATATATATGATGATCATGACCTGAGGCCACTGTGATTGTACAACATTTGTGTAGTCTTTGTGTTGGCTGAATCTCGAGTTTTTCTTAAACCACAATTCTTTCTCGAGGAGTTAATTTTCATAAATCGGGTGATTTAGATTATTTTTCAAATATTGCAAAACTTTAGATTTTTCCTGATAATGGACTTCCTAGACAGACTTCTTGAGGGTTAAAGTCTAAAGAAAAACATAAAATGTTTTTTTTCGTAGAACTAACAAGTAGAATTGGAATAACTTAAGTATTTGTGCTATTTGACTTGTTTTATGTCGGGGTTCAGAGATGATAATGTGAACTGACTACTCTCTTCATGAAATTGAAACTAACTGCCTTGAGAAGATGTGTGTCTTTTCTCTTAAACTTAGGCTCGTTTTTTGACTCATATGGTTACTTCCTATGTGTTTAAACTAAATTGACTCGTCTTTTTTCTTTAATTTACGAGTCGGGTTTGAACCATCTGGAGTAAGTCATGTGCATAATGTGATGTGAGGTTTAGACTTGTATCCAGTGCCATCATTAGTTTAGAAATGCCCATGTTTACCCTCAAAAACGGATAACAATTAAATTTATAAGTGGTTTTAAGGATACATGGGTTAATTCAATACAAACGATAAATTTTGTTAGATTAAACAAATAAAGGACGTAATGAATTGTCAAACCAATCAAAAGGACTGATCCCGGACTTAGTAACAGCTTAATGAAATGCTTGTCTTCGATCCCGGGCTCACGTTACTGATGATTTGATGAACAAAAGTAAGAACTTTGAATAATAGAGAAAATAAGAGTATATTTCCTTGATGTGTGTGTTACAATGTCTAATGAATAATAAGACCTTCCCTTATATAGTAGGGAAGTTTTACCCTAAGTACAATTCCATAAAAGGTAAAAATCTTCTGCTTAACTAATCACCGGTTCTCTACCGATACGTGCTGAGATTCACGCCGTGACATCTAGTTGGTCACGGATATCATAGCCTTTTGTTGGTCGTGCTCGATTATCTGGTAATGCTCTCTGAGGTATTTGGTATTCGAACCGAACTATGGGGGTCATTAAGCTCCCTTTTTAGCATCACATTTCTCATTCCCTTTCTGTTCTTTTCGCAGGCTTGCCTAAGACCATTGAGCTTAGGCCTCCAATAGGAGATGAGGACTTGTTCGTTGATCCCTCCACCTCGGGACAGGTCGGGGATTCTGTAGGAGAGAAAAAGAAAAGAAAGTCTCCGAGTTCGAAGAAGAAGAAGCCAAGGAGAAGGTTGGCCCGCAAACCAAAGGAGAGTTCTGGCTCTCGAGCACCCGAATCAGACTCACTTTTTCGGCTTAGGGATGAGCCCGAGGAGGATAATATTCTTGTGGCTCGTAAACCGATCTCCCTCGAAGAGCGAGTTGCTGTTGAACATGAGATTTATGAGGCCGATCTCCCTAAGATTAGGGAAGTCAATGAGGAGACCGGGGCCAAGACTTGCCGGGATGCCGACCATGCCCTGAAGGAGGCACGCGGTGTAATAGATATTTCAGGTCACCTTCTTATACCGATTACATGCTCGAAGAGGATCGAATGGTGAAGGAGTGATCTAACAAAGGGGCTCATGGTGCGGACGATCCCCTTCATTATTTTTTCGAGGGTATAGAATCGATCGGATTGGAAGACTTCACTGGTTTGGGCGACTTGGAGGTACCAAGGAAGCAGCCGTCTTCAGTAACCGGCAGGCTGAATTCGAGCCCAAAGTTGATCAACCAATCCCCCCCCCCCCCGAGTACGGATCCTATCCAAAAGCGGTTATGGTATGGGAGCTCGCCGAGAAGAGGGACATGTATAAGCTTCTCATCGAGCAGCACGAATAAGTTCTCAATAGTCTCAGGACCGAGTTGGATACAGCTCAAAAGGAGCATGCCGACCTGGTGGAACAGGTAAAGATTTTTGAAGTTAGACATGGCAACTAAAAGGCCAAACCTCGCAGGTCTAGCTGAAGATTGATCGGATCGACCAACTCCGGGCTGAATGAATGAGTTCAAGGCCATGGCCGATGTCTGGAAGGAAAAAATGGACTGGCTGGCTTTGGAGAAGGAGATCGCCCGGAAACAGCTGGCATCGGTAGAATTCCAACTCCAAGTGGCGAAAGAGAAGGCCAAATCACGAGCTCGAAAAATTGAAGACCTACAGTCTCAACAGGGATCTGTTGTTGCTGAACGGGATGCCTTCGGCAAAGATCTCAAAAGAGCAAAGTTCGCGCCGGAAATAACCAGGTTGATGCTGAAAAGATGGTGGCCCAGTATAGGGCTGATGTTCAGGTAGCCGAGGCCCGCCTGAAAGTTATTGTTGAGTATGTGAAGTGGTTGTCTCGAAGGTAGACCTTTAAGGAGATCCATGCCCGAGGTTTCAACCTGTCAGCCGAGATTAAAGAGGTAACAGAGCTCTAGGACGAGGCCGAAAAGATGGCTGAAACCGAGGGCAAGAAAGACTCTAAAGGCTCCAGCGACCCCGAGGATGGAGAAGACCCCGACAGCTTTGGTGACGAGGCGATTTCTGGTGAAGATCAGGCGTAGGTGCCTTAGGAATCTTGTTTTTGCAGTTTGTACATTTATTTTGTTGAGGTCGTTTTCATTAGCCTTTGTAAAGACTTTTTGGTATGTATATAAGGCTAGTTTCCTTTTTGTCAATTTTCGAGTGCGGCCTCGCGCCTCTCATCCAATAGTTCCAGGTTCATGCTCATGGCTTTACCTTTTGACTATTCGGTCGCATTTCGGAACCTAAAACTCGGCTCTCCTACCTCGACCGTTATTAGCGCTTTGGCACAGTAGACCAATGAAAACAGAGTTGCCTCGGTACTAGACTTTGAGGTCGTACTGTATGCCCACAGCACTTCGGGAAAAATTTCCTTCCATTTTCCTTTGGCATCTGTCAATCTCTTCTTAAGGTTTTGGAATATGGTCTTGTTTGTAGACTCTGACTGCCCATTCTCACTAGCGTGATAGGGTGTATACAAGATCCGTTTGATCTTATGGTCCTTGAAAATTTTTCTTACCTTATTGCCGATGAACTGCTCCATGTTGTCATATACGATCTTGACTGGCACTCTGAACCGACATATTATGTTGTCCCAAATAAAATCAATAACTTTTTTTTGTGACTCTCCCAAATACCTGAGCTTCAACCTATTTAGAAAAATAGTCAGAAATAAATAATATAAATTGAGCGTTATGGGGCGCCCATGCCAGGGGACCGACGATGTCCATTCCCCATTTCATGAATGGCCAAGGTGATAAGATTGAATGCAGTAGCTCCCTGGGCTGATGGATCATCGATGTGTGCCTTTGGCACCCGCCGCATTTCCATACGAACTCCTTTGCATCTTTCTCCATGTCGATCCAGTAATAGTCGTTATCTTACGAACCAACGATTCGGCACCCGAATGGTTGTCGCAGGTGCCATTGAATTTCCATCAAGACATATTTGGTGTCTCCCGATCCCAGACATATGGAGAGTGGGCCATCAAACATTCTTCTGAATAGGGTGTTATCTTCAGATAGGTTGAACATGGCTACCTTCGTGCGCAGATCTCTTGATTCTTTAGGATCTTAGGGTAGCTTTCCGGTCTTTAGGTAATCTATATACTCATTTCTCCAATCCAAAGTTAAGCTTGTCGAGTTTATCTCGGCGCGGCCTTCTTCCACTACAGGTATCATGAGTTGTACGTATATTCCCGAGTTGAACTCATTGTCATCAACAAACAACCCCAAGTTAGCTAGAGCATTGGCTCCGCTGTTTTGATCTTTGGTTATATGTTGTAGGTTCCACTCCTTGAATCGATGTAGTGTTACATGTAGTTTATACAAGTATCTTCGCATCCATTTTCCTTTAACTTCGAACATCCCATTGACTTGATTCACCATAAAGAGGGAATTGCATTTAGGTTAGATCACCTCGTCCCCCATTCTTTTAGCCAGTTCGAGACCTGCAATCATGGCCTCATACTTGGCCTCATTGTAAGTCAATTTCACGGTTCTAATAGATTTCCTAACTACCTTACCCGTGGGCAGCTTTAACACGATGCTGAGTCCAGACCCCTTTGCGTTTGAAGCTCCATTTGTAAAGAGGGTCCAGATCCCCAAGGAGGTCCTCGAGGTTAACAACAATTCCTTTTCGACCTCGGGTGTTAAGGTCGGTGTGAAATCGGCCACGAAGTCTGCCAAAATTCTAGACCTGATTGCGGTTCGAGGTCGATATTCAATATCGTACTCACTAATTTCCACGACCTATTTGACTAATCATCCCGAGAGCTCGGGTTTGTGCATTATGTTCCTCAATGGGTAAGTAGTCAAGACACATATTGGATGGCATTGAAAATATGGACTTAACTTCCCGGAGGCGCTTAGCAAAGCGAGCGCCAATTTCTCCAGGTGAGGATACCTCGTTCCGGCCTCGCCTAGAGTCATGATAACGTAATATATAGGGAATTCCGTACCTTATTCTTCCCTGACTAAGACTCTACTTACCGCTATCTCCGGTATCACTAAGCACATGTACAACTGCTCGTCTGCCTTTGGAGTATGAAGTAAAGGCAGACTCGAAAGGTACCTTTTGACTTTTTCCAAAGCGTGTTGGCACTCTGAGTTCTACGAGAAGTTATTCTTCTTCTTTAATAATGAGAATACCTGATGGCTCTTATCAGTGGACCTTGAAATGAATCGACCCAAGGCGGTTGTGCGCCAGGTTAGTCTTTGAACGTCCTTGACATTGTCCACAACAGTGATGTCTTCTATGGCCTTGATCTTGTCGTGATTGATCTTGATCCCTCGGTTGGACACCATAAATCCAAGGAACTTCCCGTACTCGACTCCAAATGTGCATTTCTCCGGGTTCAGCTTCATATTGTATTTCTTCAGTATGTTGAAGGTTTCCTGCAAATGTCTCAAATGCTCCTCTGCTCGCAGGGACTTAACTAACATGTCGTCAATGTAAACCTCCATTGATTTTCCTATTTGCTCTTCAAACATCTGATTTAGTCCGAATGTCATTACGTTATAACAATAATTATCGTATTTAGTGATGAAGGAAGTCTTTTCATGGTCACCTGGATCTATCCGGATCTGCTTGTATTAGGAATAGGCGTCGAGAAAGATGAGTATCTTGTTGTCGTAAGGAAAAGATTCCTTAGGGCATGTGTTGTTCAAGTCTTTGTAGTCGACACACATTTATAATTTATTTCCCTTTTTAGGCACTACTACTACGTTTGCTAACTAGTCCGGATATTTATCTTCCCGACTGGAACCTATTTTAAGGAGTTTGATACCTCGTCTTTGATGAATGCATGCTTGACTTCAGACTGAGGCCTCATTTTCTGTTTAACTAGGTGAAACTTCGGATCTAAGATCAACTTGTGAGTCGTAATTTCCGGTTGTATCCCTATCATGTCAAGATGGGACCAAGCGAAACAATCTATATTAGTTGTAAGAAATTTAATGAGTTTCTTCCTGAGCTCCGGAGTAAGCCCTGTGCCTAGGTATACCTTCCTATTGGGTAGGTGCTCGATCAATATGACTTACTCCAGCTCCTCAACTGTTGATTTGGTGACATCGGAAATCGTCAAGGGCTATGAAAGACCTGGGGACTCAGTAATCGCGATCCTTGCCCGTCCCCTCCTTTTTCTTGTTCAGTCGGGGCCAGTGTCAGTGATTGCTATTTGGTTTCTTCCTTGGTGACCGAACTTGAGTCCTTCGATGTTGAGAGCACGGATATTGGGATACCTCATCGACAGCGAACATTTCTTTTGCGGCCAGCTGCTCTCCTTAAACCGTTTAGATCCCTCTTGGAGTAGGGAATTTCAACGACGGATGTAGTGTCGAGGCTATTATCCTTATGTTGTGAATCCATGGCCTCCCGAATAGAGTGTTGCATATCATATCTCCTTCGATCACGTAGAACTTTATTTCCTGAATGGTTCCGACAGTGTTTACCGACAGGGTTATCTCCCCTTTAGTGGCTCACATTCCATGTTAAACCCGTTTAAAACTCTGACTTCATGCACCATTTGGTCTTGTAGACCCAGTTGTTCCACGACTCTTGATCTGATGATATTGGTCGAGCTACCTGGATCAATCAACACACGCTAACTCGAGATTTATTTTTGATTACACATATAACAAGTGCATCATTGTGTGTTCGTATGATTCCTTCGATGTCTCGTCGTGGAAAGATACAGTCCCCTCTAGTACATAATCTCGAGTCCATTTTCCCTTGTAATGAACACTTTAGTGCGATTTAACATCGGCCCCTAGGGGACGTCGATCATGTTAATGACGTGCTGAGGTTCCTGTTGCTCGATCTGCTTGTTGGAGTCCCTAATCCTGAAGTGATTTTTGGCTCAACCACTCAGAAACTCTCGGAGGTGTCCGTTGTTGAATAACCGGGCTACTTCCTCTCTCAATTGTCGGCAGTCTTCGGTTCAATGGCCGTGAGTGACATGATATTTACACATTATCTTGGGGTACCTTGGGGCAGGATCGGATTACAATGCTCGAGGCCACTTAGTATCTTTGATGAGTCCGATAAAATATACGATGGAGACAACGTCGACGTTGAAGTTGTATTCCTATAACTTTAGTGCTTCTAATGAGTCTGTCAAAACCGCTTTTGCTCATGAGTCCCCGGTTATTATGACCTCGGTCGCTCCTTCTTTCACTTCTCACAGTGTTGCGTCCGGACCCATTTCCCCTTAGATCTCCATTGTATGGTTGATACCGGTCTCTATTCGATCTTGGTTCACGATCATTGTCTCTTTTGGATTAGTCACCAGCTCTGACGGGATAAACGGGCCTGGAAGGGGCCCCGAGATGATCACCTTCGACCCTGATTATTTTATTGGTACCGGTTATGGACGTTGGCCCAAGTTACTGCCAGGTATTTTATCAAATTTTTCTTCAACATCTATGAAGCCAATGAGCTTCGGGGATTGAGTACTTGGGTGAAGGCTTAAACGGCCCAATCATCTGCGACCGGAGGCAGGTCCATCCACTCTATTTGAATCCTTGATACGAATTCCCTGATCATCTTGTTATCTCTTTGCTTTACCTTGAAACGGTATGATTTCCTAGTCTCGATATTGATGGCCCTGGCATGCGCTTTTACAAAGGCATCTGCAAGCATAGCAAGCTAGTCAATTGAATTAAGGGGTTAGTTGTGATACCATATTATATCTCATTTTCACAAGGTCTCTCCGTACTTTTTTAGAAGAACCGATTCCATTTCATCATCCTCCAAGTCGTTTCCCTTGATGGCGCACGTATAAGAGGTCACATGTTTGTTTGGATCGGTTGTCCCCTTATACTTCGGAATTTCGGGCATACGGAACTTCTTTGGGATCGGCTTCGGATCTGCGGTCGGAGAGAAAGGTTTTTAAGGACAAATTTCTTTGAAGCCAGGCCCTTCAGTATCGGTGGCGCTCCCGGGATTTGATCGACCATAGGGTTGTAGATCTCAATTTTTTTGTCGTTGGCTTCAATTTTCTTTTCTCCTAATTCCACTAGTTTTTTCAGTTCCTCAAGCATCATTATTATCTCGGGGTTGGTCCAGGGTTCTGCTTCACCTGCTCTTTCTTTGGCTAGTTCATTTATGCGAGCTTTTTCCTCGGACTATTCGAGCTCAGCCTTGCTGGGGCGCAACTTTGGTTCTGTAGATGGGCTATTTCTTCTTGTTGAGTCTGTAACATTTCGAAGATCATGAAAATTAATCCCAAAACCTTAGTCGTCATATGTATTCCGGGCTATCAACCGGGCTCCCCGGCGAATGCTGTTTTTAGGGTCAGTAGGAAGTTTTCTTTGATAGCTACGTGTGAGTTAGCATCGATCGGATCAACGACTAGGTATTTGTCGGGGTCAGCAAGGGGTACCTCGTTTCTGGGTACCACGTTGTTGTTCTTGCCATGGTGGCCGAACTCGGCATCCATGTTCAAATGGACAGATTGGGAGTTCAACATTTTTAGTTTTGACCTGAAATTAAAAGCTCAAAACAAGTGTAAAATAAAGTGTGTTATGGAAATCTGTATCAAATTGCCACTATTATCCTTATCCCCATGGTGGGCACCAAACTTTTTACCCTTAAAAACGGATAACAATTAAATTTAGCAGTGGTTTTAAGGATACGTGGATTAATTCAATACAAAACGATAAATTGTGTTAAATTAAACAGATAAAGGACATAATGAATTGTCAAACCAATCAAGAGGAGTGATCCCGGACTAAGTAACAGCTTAATGAAATGCATGTCTTCGATTCGAAGCTCACGTTATTGATGATTTGATGAACAAAGGTAAGAACTTTGAATAACAGGGAAAATAAGAGTATATTACCTTGATGTGTGTGTTACAACGTATAATGAAATAATCATACCCCCCTGTATATAGTAGGGGAATTTTACACTAAGTACAATTCCATAAAATATACGTGCCAAGATTCATGGCGTGACATCCGGCTGGTCACGGATACCACGGCCTTTTCTTGGTCGTGCTCGATTATCTGATAATGCTCTCAAAGGCCTTTGGGATTTGAAACGAACCTGGGGCTCATGGCTCTGATACTCCCGAGGGCAGGTGCTTTGCCTGGACCCCAGCTCGAGGGGCTCCTTGCCTCGATTCGAGTTCCTTACACTTACGTCTATCGCTCCATTTACTTCATCGGAAATCGAGGCATCCCATGAGCTCGGTTTCGCCCGTATGCATCCTCATGTGTGAGTTGAAGCAAAATAATTATATTTTGTGAGTCTAGGAGATGATATAGGCTTTATTTGATTAATTGTTGAGCCTCGTTGCCTAGTACGTCTAAAGCATATCTTTAGTTAGCCCATTTGAGCATGTAGACTTTTTTTTTATAACCCATGTTATAAATCTAGTACCTTTTCGTTCTAATCAAATATGTTCGGACTTTTACCTACAAAGCACATAAGTCATTGAGAAGTTTAAAGAAGGAGAATTGGTAGCTTTTGAGTGGAACCATAGTAAGGCCGAAGGGTGAACTTGTGTATAAAGACCACTAACGGGAATACTAAAATTTGGAGAGTTTTATGAAGAAAAAAAATCAATAAATAAATAAATACCAAAAAATACAAATTAAAAAAAATATACCTCATGTTCATAGTGATCTGGGCTAGTGTGTTACCTATGTGTATATGTTCTATAAGGAAGAGGGCCTACTTGTGTCATGGTTTCTTCGCAAGACATTTTATGTGAAGAAATAGGATGCTTAGTCACTATATTTTTCAAATGCTTCCTACCCGTCTCTTACTCTACATTACAACACTTAAGGACCTAATTGATGCTAGACTATATTAGTAAGGTCGTACACTATGGTCAAGCTTGTGGTATGACCTTAGATGGAATGTGAATTTCTTTGTGAGAGGAAGCGAATTCTTTTGATATATTAGTCCTTAAATTAATTTGAATGCATGTGTGGGTGTGCAGACCACTATTTTCTTGTTTGTCATTGAGGTCCCATGATTTGCGAAAGACTGACGTCCTTGGTTCTTGAGTTGGCATAAGAAAGCGATTCATCTAATAGAATGTATTGGAGTCAATTTATGAGTCTATGAAGTTAGAAGAAGTTACTCCAATGTTTCAAATAGTCTTGGCATGCTTAAAACTAAAGGAATAGTGTTAATAGTGCATATGTTTTGTTCTAGGCGTTAATACAAATCATTTAAATATGGGGTGGTGATAATTAGTAAAAAGTGCATATTTTAAGACTATTTACATTGCATATCTTATGTGATTTGCGGGATATTTGCATGGTTATTGGATATTAATGGTGCTCATTGCTTGTTTCTACATTATAGGAACGGGTTTGGATGAAATTTGAATAAAAGAGGATTATTTAGTACAAGCCGGAAGAAGAACTAGAAGCAGCTCGTCCATCAGCCTTGTGTCGCAAGAGGGTCAGACGAGCCAAAGGGTTGTACATTCGTGCAAAACAGTAAAATAAGCTCTACCGCACGGAGCATCACAAGAAAAGAGAAGAAAAATACCAATTGGAGCATTGTTCAAGGGATGTGCACATCGCATGAGATTTAGACACGCTCCCAAGGATTTCTGTCCAAAGTTGAATTTAATTGGACGCAGCTCAAACCACCATAGGTCATATAAATACCCCTTGAAATGCTTATTGAAGGATAACTCACTAGTTTTGGGGGCAAGAACTTGCTAGGAGTGAAGACGAACGGATTCGGCTACGAGTCTTACTCGTCTTCCTAGTTCTCTAGTTGGTTATAAATTTTAGCAGTGTAATTATTTGTACTATTATGAGTAGCTAATTTTCTACTCTTGGGTTTAACCGAAAAGATCGTTGGATGAATTCTTGACTGAGTTTTGTTATAATTGAGCATTTATTTTTTTATGTGTTCCACTACGTATTTATTTTTAGTTAATTGAAGAGGCCTGATTAATGGTTCCTACTTAGTGTGTATATCTTGAGAAAGAATATGTACTTAGGTTGTTGAACAACTTTACTATGAGGTATTATCAATGCAAAAGTTTAAGGAGAAGAGGACAAACATGGAGTGTTATAAGGTGGCTAAGAAGAAAGCGAAGTTTGCAGTAACAGCGACTAAGACTGTCGCGTTTGAACGCTTGTATGAAGAACTTGGAGGTAAGGGAGGGGATAAGAAGTTATACATGCTAGACAAGGTGCATGAAAGGAAGGCCCGTGATCTAGAACAAGTGAAGTGCATCAAGGATGATGAAGGTAGACTGTTGTTGGATAAGGCACTTATTCTTCGGAGATGGCATACTTACTTACATAATCTTTTCAACGAAGAGGGGGATAGGAACATTGTGTTGGATGACTTAGAACACTCTGAGAGTCATAAGGACTTTCAGTATTGTAGGCATATAAAATATGAGGAGGTAGAGGGGGATATGCATAAGATGAGCAGGGGGCGCGATCGGACCAGACGAAATCCTAGTCAAATTTAGGAAGAGCGTGGGTAGGGCGGGCTTGGAATAGCTAATTAGCTATTCAATGTCATTTTTAGGATGAAGAAGATGCCCGAAAAATGGAGATGGAGTGTGATAATACCGGTTTATAAGAACAAGGATGATATCCAAAATTGCAATAACTATCGTGGTATCAAGCTACTAAACCATACTATTAAAGTAGGGGAGAGGGTGGTGGAGCTGAGGGTGAGGAGAATTGTGTCTATTTCAGAGAATCAATTCGATTTATGCTGGGGCATTTGACTACAGAAGCTATTCACCTTGTTAGTAGGTTGATAAAGCAATATAGGGAGAGAAAGCAGGATTTACATATAGTGTTCATCGACTAACAGAAGGCTTCGATAACGTGCTCAAGGAGGTGTTATGGAGATGTTTGGAGGTTAGAGGCGTCCCTATTGTATACATTAGGACTATTAAAGACATGTACTATGGATCTGAGACTCGGGTGAGGATAGCGGGAGTGGAATCGGAACACATTTCGGTTGTGATGGGGTTGCATCAAGGGTCAACCCTTAGCCCTTTTCTACTTTTCGTGGAGATCAACGCGCTGACACAACACATTCAAGGGGAGGTGTCCTGGTGAATGTTATTTGAAGATGACATTGTACTGATTAATAAGATGTGAGGTGGTGCTAACGAGGTGTTAGAGGTTTGGAGGCAGACCCTAGAGTCTAAAGGTTTCAAGTTGAGCAAAACCAAAAAAGAGTACTTGGAATGCAAGTTCAGTAGCGCGACTCATGAAGTGGACGAGGACGTGAGGCTTGACTCACAAGACATGCCTAGGAGAGAAATTTGCAAGTACCTTGGGTCTATTATACAAGGGAATGGGGAGATCGACGAGAATGTCACACACCGTATTGGGGTAGGTTGGATGAAATTGAGGCTCGCTTCCGGTGTTGAGTGTGAGAAGAATGTGCCACCAAAAATTAAAGGTAAGTTCTATAGAGGTGTCGTCAGACCAACTATATTTTATGGGCCTGAGTGTTGGCCGGTCAAGAACTATCATGTACAGAATTTGAAAGTAGTTGAAATGAGGATGTTGAGATGGATGTGCAGGCATACCAAGTTAGATAGAATTAGAAATGAAGTTATCCGGGACAAGGTGTGCATGGACACTGTGACGGAAAAGATTTGGGAGACAAGACTTAGAAGGTTTGGTCATGTTAAGAGGAGAGGAACTTATGCTCCGGTGAGGAGGTGTGAGAGGCTAGCGTTGGAGGCCAACAGAGAGGTAGAGGCAGGCAGAAGAAGTATTGGGGAAAGGTGATTAGGCAAGATACGGCATTACTCTATCTAACTAAGAACATGGCCTTGGATAGGGAGGTGTGAAGGTTGAGAATAAAGACAGACAAATAGGTAGCAGAGTGTTGTCCTTGTTTGTAACAGTAGCTTTGATACACCATTTTGTATCCTTCGAGTATTTTCTTATCCCTAGATTTCAGTTATTACGTGTTGCTTCTTTTATTTCGGGTTTTTGATTGCATTACTTAGTATTAGTTGTGTATTTCTTCTTCGGTTATCAAATTAGTTTGCTTGTTATTTCCCCTCCCTTTCTCCTTCCTAAGCCGAGAATCTACCAAAAATAGTCTCTCTACTTTTTTAAAAACAAGGGTAAGGTCTGGGTACACTCTACCCTTCTAGACCCTACTTGTGGGACTATACTAGGTTTGTTGTTGTTGTTGTTGTTGTTGTTGTTGTTGTTGTTATTGTTGTTTTTGTTGTTGTTGTTGTATAACTTAAATTTAAAAGTAGGATTAGAAATAACAACACTTTAACATGGTCAACATGAGTGGGTGAACTAGCTTTTTAGAGTAGTTCGAGAGAATACATCTAATAAATAGTATAATTAATCGAGAGATAATTATGGTTACTTAAGAGCTCGTGATTCATAGAGAATAGCCAGGAAAGATTATAACTAACGTATCTAGAAGTAATCCAGGCAATTGGTACGGTGAAGTAGTAACCTAGGATCCATAATTCATGATAAAACCCTTATTTTTACAGCCATTAATTATTATTGCCTTAGTTAGAAGTAAAATTGCTTAAACAAAATAGTTCATAATCTTTATACTTGAAAGTTGACTGAGCAGCTTCGTGACATTAAAAAGTTACAGCAAATTTGTTAGTTTCCAATGGGATTAGACTTCGGACTCTTGAACTAAATTATATTTGCACCAATTGTTTAATCCTTTTTAGGAGCATATGCCAGTGTGATAAAAAAGTGAGTTGATGATTGGGCTCAGAAAACCTATGTAAGCTTCCAAATTTTCTGAGAGTTATAACTTGTGTTTATAATATTTTTTCTTGGCGGAGTTCTATCGCAGTCATCTATCAACTGATTCGGGTGAGCCATCATAACCTTCAAACGAGGACGTTGAAAGAGTTTGGTTGGATGTTATTTATGGTCAAAAAAAGGGAATAGCATACGGCCGTCCAGAGAAAAAATTTCAATATTTCAAATGTGAACTACAAGGTATAGGGACTTCCGCACAGGCTGAGTCAATTGATAGGGAGGTCATTTCGGCTATAGAGAAGAATGCCGTGTAGCTTTCTAGCGCTCTTCAAGCAACAGAGGCTAGAGATAGGCGTAGAGATAAACAGTTTGCTGGCTTGAGGATCAACGGAAAGCTCTCTAAGCTCTCCTTGAGTCTGGAGCTTTTTCATGGTCTCAGTCTCGTGAGTCATATCATGACGCTCGTCCTCCACATGATCATAATGCCCCCGTAGAAGATGAAGGTTCTTCAAGTTGGATGAGATGTGATACATCACCCCTTAAATGATATTTGAGATTTTCTAACTCTTCCTTCAATTATATTGCTATTTCTATTATGTAATTAGGACTTTCTTTTAGTAGTTTTGAGTTAGTCTGATTTTGAATGTTTAAATTGTTTTGAATTAGTTCATGAACTAGTTTGAATGCTTAAACTATTTTAATTTAGTGTGAATTAGTTTGAATGGTTTAGTTTGTGTTTTGGTTGGAGATTATGTGTGTTTGCATAGAGACTAATGTAGTTGTATTGGAAGTTTTGGTTGTTAATATTAGTTGGAGGTTCTTGTTATTGTTTAGCTACAAAAGAGTGCTGGACTTGTAGTTGTTTATATTTACACCTTTGTTTTGCATGTGCAGCTATAAAACAAGCACTGCATGTCAGTTTTAATCTAGAAAATCGATCGATATCAGTTTGTTTGTCAATAAAATGAATTTCAGAATTGTTAAATCAAGACCGATTTCGATCGATAATGGCAAAAAAATTATTAATTACCATTCGAGGAAAAAATATGGAAATTATAAAACAACGACCGAAGAAGGTCGTTCATTGGCCAAAAAGAAAATTAAAAATAAACCTATCGAGATTGAACAGTTATCTTGGTATATTAAAAACAATTGATCGTTAGTGACCGAGCGACAGCGGTCTGTCAAGTAAGTCTTTGAATCCCTTCGGACTTCTTGTCGTATATCGAAGTTTATAAATTTTATAAGTATTTTAATCTTGGTGATTATAGTTTCTTCATTAGCAACTTCCATATTTTCTGATTTTCATTATCTACTCCTTATGCAATTAACATTATTCAAGTTACATTGCTTCTGTGTTTTTTTGCTTTGTTTGTATGAATAAATGCGTTTTTCAGGATTTATTCCTTAGCATTCTCATTAAAGGTAGGTTTATTTCAATCTTATTTTAAATTTAAAAAATAAAAAATAATTGATTAATTTCGATCGGTACCCTTATTTTAAATAAAAAATTAGTAATCTAAATGAACCGAAATCGGTCGGTTATTTTATTTTATTTTATTTTATTTGGATCGTGTGTTAGGAAAATGATTAATTTTGGTTGGCCTGACCGATCGTGTTCAACCGGTTATATTCTATCGGTTTGCTTTACCGACCTATCAATTATCGACCGTCGTTTCACGGCCGGTTTTTAGCTGAAATCGACTGATGGTGGTCGGTTTTTCCATCAATTTTGATCGATTTTTCATAGTAACTCTTGTCTATTCACTTTCTACACTTAATTCGTTACACGAGTGAGTAGAACCGACCTCGAGAACCCGGTTCTAGTATTGTACTGTTAGGTGTCTTAGTATGCAAAATTTTAATAGGTCAAAAATCTAGTAATTCACTATTTATCAATCCACCCCTCTTATATATAAGTTGTGTGCCGAACTAACAAAATAATTGGTATCACAGCCGATTCTCTCAACTTATGCTCACACCTTTGAGAGATCGAGAAACATGAGCGCACCAACTAGCCCAAATGACCTTGGGATACATAAGGTTCGTGCCTATGACTTCGTTTCTCAGGAAATTCGCGCAGCGGAAAATCCTGAATTTGAGACTTTCTACACCAAAAATATTCTCTTAAACGAAGGTATACGCGCTTGAATGGCAGCTCAAGATCAGCCTCATGAAAATCTTATATTCCCTGAGGAGACTTCGAAAGCCTGAAATTGAGTGTCCTTGAATTGAGCCTGTCGTATCCTTCCCAACCCAAGACGACAAGGCGGTAACGGAACTACGGCAACTCGCCGGGATTGAAAATGACATAGCGTTCCTGATAGAAAATGCCTCCTCGATGAAAGAGGGCAAAAAAGGTGTGTGGGAGAAAGCCTCGCCCACCAGTTTTCAGTGACCAATACTGTAGCTGCTGAAAGCTATAACTATTCTAATAGCCTCCTGTTAACTCAAAAAATTAGGGTATTCAACATAAAGTGGTTTAGTTAATTTGCATTAACTAATGGCTTTATTGCATCATAAGAATTGTCTGTATTTTCATAAATAGTATGTAGACAATATCTCTTTATTATTTTGACTCTATTTTTTAACAGAAAATGAGTTGGTGTTAGTGGGTATGATATGGTAAAGAAAGGGACTAGGTAACTAATACCTAACCCTATCTATTGCATCAGTTACATTACAGGCGGAGAATAGTTTATACAGACAGTAATACTTGCTCAAGAAACCTTTTCGGCATTGTAATCGTCAACTTAATTAAGTTATTCGGAGATCACCTTTACGCCTTTACCTAGTTAATAGCTATAAGTACTAACTTAAGAAGGAATTGCAATGAAACAAAATTGACGTATAATGAGCCACGAAAACAAATGTTGGCCATATACAAAGACCTCCAAAGTATTATAAAAATCTTGGATTATAATGTCATGCCCCAAATCAGGGGAGGCGGCACCGTTGGCTTACTTATTCGAGCGTACCAACTTGAGCTCGAGGGACTCTGAGCATACAATGTCATACTTTGGCCATAGGGCCATATTTCTGTTGGAAATATATTGAATTATGGAGAACAATATTTAGCTTGAGGCGTGTTAAGGACATTGTTCTTAAGGATATTTTGCTCACACCGTGATAAATAAAATTAGGCGTATCCCCCAAAATTCAACAAGCTCTTCTAGTATAATTAGGAGCAGAAACAACAAAGATTAATCAAAATAAACTCAGCACACTAGAAGAAAATTAGAAGGAAAATTTTTACTTTTTTTCTTTTCACCCTATTCAAGATGTAAAAACTAAAAGGTATAAATAGTGCAAAAGAAATGCACAATCTGATAAAAAAAAATTGTCTAAGCCATAAAGGCTTTTCAAAGCTTACAAAACGTTCAAATTCAAACATACAAAATCTTTAAAATTCAAAGTCATTAAAGTTATCAAATAGTCAATTATTCTTTCAACAGTAACGTCTACCCACTAATGAGTATTCAATAATCAGATTTATTTTGTCCCAATTTATCACGATCCAAATCGATGGACAAATACCCGATATCTTACTCAACCGATTACCAATGTAATATATTTTTTCGTATCATACGATTATAGGTAAATGAGATGAAAAGACTACCGTGAGATAATTAAAATAAAACATGAGGGAATACTTGATATAGGAAGACCCAACATGTAATACAAACTTATACATATGACATACGGTATAAGACCAAAATGATCACTCGTATACTGAACATAGGCCGACAAGGCCATACAATCTTTCACGTACATGACATATGTCTACAAGCCTCTAAGAGTAGATAAATACCATAAAGGTCGGGACAGGGCCCCGCCATACTAATCAATACATGTACAAATCATATTGACCAAATAAGCAACTCCGGAGCAAATGGAACGCACCAACACCTTCCGTTGAGCTGATAGCCTACTTGAGGATTCTCAACCTGTCTATCTGGATCTGCGGGCATGAAATGCAGCGTCCCCAGGCAAAAGGAACGTCAGTACAAATAATGTACCGAGCAGGTAAGGAATGAAAATCAGTAAATAAAAGACATGAGAGAAACATGGAGTAAAAGACTCAATATGTAAGTTTGAATAGCTCTGTGAATCATTTCATATTTATAATCATTCACATACGTATAAATGTCATACCATGGATAGGTATATGCGTACATAACATCATCAAGCCTCTGAGGGTATTCCATCATATCATCTCAGCCGCTGTGGGCAAATCAACAACATATACCAGTTGATCAGGTGGTGGTGCGTATATAACGTTGTAACCTTTTCTCATATCCCATATACATAAAATATATGCGTATATAACGCCATCTGGTCATGGGCCAATGTACATGCATAAATACATGGAATGCATAAGAAGTGCATTAATAAGATTTCTCGAAATGCCATAAGATCAATTGCCTTTCGGATAACTTTATCAACTACGTATTTTTCTGAGACCCATGAACAGAAAATATAATAATAAGACACATGGCGAATCCAGAACACCCCTAGAACTTCTATGAATAGAGTCTTTTATGAGAGTTTCATATTTTCTCGTTTCGTTTGTATCATATGGATCACGCCAAAAAGAAAGAAGGGATAGCCTTAACATACCTGAGTCAACTCTCTTAACAATCCCTCTAACCCACGTCTTTTGCGAAAAAACACGTAACGACGGATCGAAGTAGGAAACAATCCATACGATATTCTTGAGAAAGATTGTATCACGCTCTCTTAGAATCGCAAGTCATGTTACTATTACATAATGTAATCTCGTATGGATTTTTGTTGTAGCTTCATCCGCACTTTGTAGTTATAAGCATTTCCATTTTATGGATTAGAGACGCCTTCTTAATAGAATTCTTCCAAAAAATGAGATAAGGTGCACATATCCTTAAATGTTTCCACCACCTCCTTAAATATATGAGTAGATGGCAATTTGCTGCCACATTTCCATAATCCCACGTGGATTGTTTCCCCCCTAATAATTGTTCAAAATCTCACTTAAATCCTTATTCACAACTTCTAGTTAATTTGTTAACTCTCACTAAAAATCAAAAATTAACCAATTATCCACATAATTAAGAATTATCTCATATTACTTAAAATACTACTCACTTTTAACACACTTTATATACTTTACTATCATGGTCATGTGGTACCTTGTATGGCACAAGTCCATAAATACCGGATATTATAGCTTAGACCGTATTTTATCCCAAAATGTCAAACTTCGATGAAACTCATTTTCTTCGATTCGCTCACCCTCTCACCTTCACAAATTTACTTATCACTTTTTTGAAATAACATAATACTATTAATCTCAAAATAATCTCATTCTCGAGCTTACGTCGATTAACTTACGATGAAACTTTAACATACAAAAATGCGGGATGTAACATCTCATTTCCGAGCTTTCATCAATTTACTTATGGCGTACTTTCACGTAAGAAAAAATGGGGTGTAACATCATTCCCTCCTTTGGAACATTCATCCTCAAATGTTGACTAATGCACTTATCATTATCATAACATATAGCTCTTGTGAATGCTTTAGTACTCTCCTTGCCATCTAGGCAATTGTTCTGTGAATAAATCTAAAGGTTGGGGCTTTCCTTCCTTTAGGCCTCTTTCTCACACCACAACTTGTGGTCGGAATCTTCCAATTTCGTAACTATTGCTACCTTCTACCGTGCAGTATGTAAGACTTTGTCCTTGTATGTGCGCCTATGCGACTCTTACCTCCAGCTTTTAGCCAATCTCTAGGATTCACTTTGTGAACATATACAGAATTTTGACAAGTTGTCCCTCTGGGTGTCCATGGCTTTACTATATCTAAGTAGATCATACTATACCACAACTCTTACTTTGATTTACCGCTACTGAGGTGTAACGACCCGGTCTGTCGTTACGTAGAACTTGCATTTTTATTGTTGTCATTGACTTCTCATGGATTGGTTATTCTATTAGAGTTGATAGGCTTGAAATCGGAATGGTTAAATGAGAATTCAGTAACTTAGTCTTAAAAAATAGCCTTAAAATAGAAAAAGTCCACTAAGAGTTGACTTATTGGTAAACGATCTCGGAATGCGGATTTTATGGCTTGGATAGCTTTGTTAGGTGATTGGGGCTTAGGAGTGTGTTCAGAATAATTTTGTGATGTTCGGTGTAAAATTAGGCTTGAATTGGCGAAAGTTAGTTTTTGGTGATTTCCGGTCGGCAGTGGAAAATAGGCTATTAGGGTCGGAATTGAATTCCGGCAGTTGGAACAGGTTCGTAATGTCATTTTGGATGTGTCTGCAAAATTTCAGGTCAATCGGAGTTGTTTTGGATAGTTTCGGCATCATTGGTGGATTTTAGAAAATTGAAAGTTCTTAGGCTTGAATCCGATATAATTTTGGTGTTTTGACGTTAGTTTTGGTATTTTGAGAGTGCAACTAAGTTTGAAAATTGTTATGGGATATGTTGGTACGTTTGGTTGGGGTCCCGAGGGGCTCGGAATTGATTTCGGGTGGTTAACGGGCATTTTTAGACATAAAGAAAGAGCTGGTTTTCTGGTTTTTGTGCAGCAGGGAATTTTGCATCGCGATCGCATCGCAAAAGCTGTGATCGCGTAGAACACTCTGAGGGCCAGGCAAAATTGTGCATCGCGATCGCGTGTATCGGAGTGCGATCGCGTAGATTTGGAAGAAGGTGAAGTGCGATCGCGTGGGTTAGGTCGCGATCGCATAGGGTCATGACAGGCGCGTGGGGGTTAGGTCAAAGGGTCTTTGTGATCGCGTGCATCTGGTTGCGATCGTGTGAGGATGAGTTGTTGTGCACCGTGATCGCGTGGCTTTTTCCGCGATCGCAGTGAAGAAATCACTGGGCAGTATATAATTAAACCCTCCGTGACCTAAATCCTTTTTACACTATTTTTGTACGGACAGAGAGCTTTAGGGGCGACTTTTGAAGAGGGAAATCAATGTTCTTCATAGAGGTAAGTGTTTTGATCATTAAAACTCGTTTATGAGTGATTACAGAACATAATCTCAGTAATAATTCATGAAAATCAGTAGAATAAGGTGGTTAGGGCTTGAGATTTTGAGACCTTTAAGGATTGATTTGAAGGGTCAAACGACCTCCGATTTTAGTGTTCTTTATATGTACGGAATCGTGAGATGATGAAGAACAGTTTTGTATAAAAATTTCTGAGTTTCGGGACGCGGTCTTGGGGGTCGGGTTTTGACCAAATTCGGGTTTTTGAGCTAAATTTGATATTTTTCGATTGGAATTTATTCCTTAAGCATAAATTGATAATAAAAATCTGAACTTGGTAGATTTGGAGTTTTCGGAAGTTGATACGAGAGGCAAGCGTGTTGCGGAATAGTTTTTGGGCTAGTTTTGAGGTAAGTAATGTCTTTAAATCTTGTCCTGAGGGTATGAAACCTCGGACTATGCACCCTTCCACGGGTTTTGAAATGAAAAGGTTGAAACTTTGGAAATATCTTCCTATTTAGGCGACTATTGAGTTGCTAAACCGACTTTTAAGCTTATGCTTAATTAGTATATTTATATTATGATATGATTTGGGCTGTAAACCGTGTTTGGAGCCTAGTGCCGATCTGTTTTCCCCTTGGGGGTTGTGTTACTATATTTTCCTCACTGATATGTTATGATTTTTCACTCAGTATTTTCCTAATAAATCGTTTTGACACTCAGAGTATTTTGATATTATTTATTGAAAAATAAAACACTGTTTTGGGTCGAGAACCCAGTATATTTTTTGCCTGAAGGGCAAATTGAGAGTGTTTGACTGACTGAGGCTGCGGGCCTATATTATGAGGATGCTATGATATGAGTGAGGCTGCAAGTCCTAGATTGTGAGTGATTTATGCCATGATGTGCTTGTTATAGCGCTTGGGCTATAGGAGCCCCTCTGGAATCTGTACACACCCCCAGTGAGCGCAAGTACCTAATGAGTGATGCCCGCGGGGCATATGCCTACGGTGAGGATGTATGATGGGCTGTTACTGAGTGACAGTGAGGATGCCTGATGGACTGTTACTGAATGACTGTGAGGATTCTTGATGGGTTGATATTGAGTGATGAGGAGGATGCCTGATGGGCAATGGTTACGATAAATGATTTTAGCCCGAGGGGCAGTTTTATGAAGAATTTTTACTAAGTTTTTGAACTATGATTTACTTCGTTTTCAAACTGGTGTTACTGAGAATTTTACTAAGATATACTGATATTACACTTGTTTTCAAAGGATTTCTGGAAACTGATTTCGAACTTATTAATTGTTGAATACTACATGGTGACTTGGTGTTTTACTGGTTTTGTGAAATTGTGTATCTGTACTGTGTGTTTTGAAATTCTCAGACTGTGATTTATTTTCATTACTACTGAGTTGGCGTACTCATCATTACTCCCTGTGCCTCTGTGCACAGATTCAGGTGACGGTCCGGAGCAGTAGCTGTCTCAGTTCGTTAACAGCAGTTACTGGATTTTGAGGTAGCTGTCTAGCGTCCACAACTTCTCCATTTCCCTTCCTTATATAGTATTAGCTTTTGATTCGTAGACATTTATAACATTAGCATAGTTAGAATTATTTTCGTAGATGCTCATGATCATTGACTCCAGTCTTGGGAGGTTTTGTTTAGACTGTTAGATTATTAATGGGGCATAAAGACTTAAATAAATAGTTTTATATTGCTTGCTGCTTGTTATTAATTTTTTCAATATTATAATGTAAACGAATTAGTAGTTATGTGATGATTGGCTAGCCTAGTTCCACGATAGGCGCCATCACGACCGGTCGGGATTTGGGGTCGTGACAAGTTGGTATCAGAGCTCTAGGTTACATAGGACTCAACGGTCATGAGCAGGTTTAGTAGAGTCTTGCGGATCCGTACGGAGACGTCTGTACTTATCTTCGAGAGGCTGCAGAACCCTTAGGAAACATTCCACATTCTTGAATTCTTGTCGTGCGAATCCATTTATTCATCGAAAGCGTAACTCTTTGAACTCATTTCATGTATTCGAATGCGCACGTGAGCGCTTGGTATCAGTTGTGCATCGGCGGATTGTGTCTTGCATGGGTGAGATGTGATTTTTAACATGTTAATAATGGGCCAGTCGGAGGGAGTTGAGACCGGATTTTTTCTGTGGCTTGAGTGTTGAGATTTCATTTGGGTGAGCACATGTGTTGAGGGACTTATATGTCCGTTTGTGTCCTTATTGATGGAAATTTGTGACTAGATGACTACATGGTGAGTATGATCAGATAGTTAGATGTATTCAAGTTGTTTGATTGTGACCAAAATGAATTGGCGGGAGATGTGGCAAGAACCATTGATTATTTGACTTCTGTATTGAGTTAGAATATGGCTTCGAGTTATGAGTATTGAAGGACCTCTCGTGTAGTTTGTTGTGGAGTGAAGTGGGTTTTCCTATTATGTTCTAAGTTCCTGTGATGTCTTTTGAGCTGACCAATGCCCCATCAGTGTCTATGTATTTGATTGCCGGTGTATTCAGACGTGTTATAACTCCTTTGTTATTGTATTTACTGATGGCATCATGTCGTACTCTCGTAGCCAGGGATAGCATACTCGGCATTTGATGATGGTATTACAAGGATATAGGGAGGAGAATCTTTGTGCGAAGTTCTCCAAGTGTGAATTTTTTGCTTAGTTCAGTAGCATTCTTGGGACACGTGGTGTCCATTGAAGGTATCCATGTGGTCAGACGAGTGTGTGTAGAGCTTCCAGAAGCTCAAGATTTCCTTGACCACAGCCCCAGTGTTAGTATTTCCACCAGCTTCAGGTTCTTATACCGCTAAATGAGATGTCTTGGGGGCAGGCATTGGTTTGTGTTCTAATGTAGGAAGTTATATTAATTGCGTGATGGCTATGATTTTTGGAAGTGTATAGGGAGATAATATTTTGAGATTAAGCAGGTAGGGATATCTCCTGCGGGTTGTCTTGAGGTGTGTGACCCTTATGTTTATCTGTAGCAAGTTCTTTTCTATCAGTAGATGATGTATGTTGTAATTTGAGTTTAGTTCGCTTGTGGGAGTTGGCATGATCATTACAATGGTGAATGCGAGAATTGCATACGAGTTGAGGGTTAGATGGTCTGGGTCATATGAGCGTATGAAGATTTAGTTGAATCCCACCACAGTATGGTGGAAGTGATAATGTGTGGGCATCATGAGTTATTGTTTGTCTAGATCTTAGGCTTTGAGCCAAGTGGGGGAGTCCGCTAACGATAAGTTGATTACACGATTATGTGTTGTATTTGTGAACAACTATTTTTTGACCACACCGAAATTCTATACTATTTTGCTATAAATATT
>MDKJ01264244.1:0-17055 GCA_005239525.1 Nicotiana knightiana
AAAAAAAAAAAAAAAAAAAAAAAAAAAAAACACCAGCCCTGTTCACAAAGTATTCCGCATTGACACATGGTTCGGGAAGAGCCGCACTCCAGATGATGTGATGTAGGCAATCTACCATGATGTTTGCTGATTTCACGGCTCGAGTTCGTGACTATAAGTCACACGAAGACAACTTAACTGTTTGTTTCCAAAGTTTCCCTTCAGAGTGTAAAATAAAAGAGATCAAATATTAGAATATTGAATGTCAACTTTGGAAGATTTATTAGAGTTTGACGAAGTAACTTTGAAAAAATGGTGAAGACTTACAGAAACCAAATTAGGTTTTTGAGAACTGCATGTAATTAATTTTTCCAACACCAAATTACGTATAAAGTCCTTAATCTAGGTATTATAATTCATTAAAAGGTCAATATTTTAATGTACATAATTCTTAAAGTTAGATAACATCCCTTGGGAAGCTCAAAAGATTTAAAAGCATGAACCATACACGAAGATTTTCACCGTCGATTCAATTATCATTACCAAGTACTGCAGTATTTGAATAGTCACCAACTACTGCAGTACTCCCCCACCGTCCAAAATAAATAATTTTTTGATTGTTTTCAGATATATTAAGAAATTTATCTTTTAATATTAATTAGCAATAAAATTGATCATATTAACATTTACCATCTCTTCATATAAACAGTCTAACACATACTCCAACATTATTTACTCTAAGGGCAATGTATTTATTCTTGAAATTTGCAAAAAACACTTATTGTGGACCGAATGGAGTATTTAAGTGGTGTTCAACTTGAAGATAAAAATAGAATATTCCAATTGAAAATAAAAATAGTACACAAACCATTGCTTCTTTTCTCCTTTGAAATGATTTGTCTAAACTTATCCAATCATGCACCAAAAAGCAAAAAACCACAGCGATAATCCTCTTCAGAAATCCGATAAAGTACGGGATACCTACTTCAGCTGAGAGTATATCTCCATAATCTCATCTCACCAATAGAAAGACAATAGCAATGAAAAATTCAAAAATTATGGAGCGAGGAAGACTTGTTGTCCTCAAAGGCATGCTCCAGTATGCATCCGAAAAAAATGTCAGTCGCTCAGCAGATTATGATGCATTTTATACTTTCGTCAAGGATAAATTGCAAGTTGAAATAAACAAAAATCAACTGTAAGACAAAGTTAATAAACTATAAAGTAGATATAATGAAAATGCTGCCAAAAAGAGCGCATTTTTTAAGCTTAATGATGTTCAATTTAAAATGCATATATTTAGTTACTATTTGCCTCATATTTTGATATTTTTAATTGTCGTTTGAGTATTAATTATAATGACTCATACGTAATATTATGTTTTTATTTTGTAGGTACATCGGACATGGAGTTTAAAGCAAAATTGGACGAAAAGTGGGAAGTTGCAAAATTGGATGAAGTTCTCGCTGAATTTAAATGAAAGAAGTAGGGATGTACATGAATCAGGTTAGTTCGGTTTTTATCAAAGTCAAATCAAACCAACTATATCGGTTTGGATTGATTCGATTTTGTCGGATTTTTTGGGTTTTAGGTTTTTTTTTTTTGCTACATAAAAATTATTTCAATCTTACTTTGTTAAAGTTTTGATAAGTGAATATATGTTTAGTAAATATTGAAAAAATTAACAAACATACGATCTATTAAAATACTCTAATGGGAGAATTTTTTTAGTAATACATGATAGTTATTTTCTTAGTCGTCTGACAATAATTTTCGTTAACGTGCGCTTTCAAGGTTAACATATGATAGGATCCCAAATATTTTAATATTTTTTAAAGAAAATTCAATATAAAGTTTTAAAAATATATATAAAAATTATATATTTATATGTCGGTTTGATTCAAATTTTTTTACTCAACACCAAACCAAGTCAAACTAAATCTAATCAAGTTTTTTAATCGGTTTGATTTGATTTTTCAGTTTGGTGTAGTTTTCCGATTTGGTTTGAACACCCCTAGCAAGAATGATGGAGTCATGATGAACTAATGATGGCTCATGATGGCAATGATTGGGAGCATCGTTGTTGTAATGATTGGGGACGTAATTAAAGACATACAAATATGAATTGGTATCGAAAGTGTTATATACGTGGCAGCAAATGAAGATACAAAAATTTCCCAAAAATTGAAGCCTCAGTTTTGCGACCACATTCATCGCGAAGCTGCCCTTTCAGTCGCGAACCAGGCAACGAGGTGATGCCAAACGCGGGAAAGGCTGATGCTTGTCTCTGTAACATTTTTGAAACTTATAGTATTAAGCTTGTCGACGATCTATCGAAAATAAGTTATTTATCTTTTTAGAGTAAGGGTAAAGTTTGCATACCCTTCCCGGATCTCAATTTGTGGGAGCTCATTGAATTTGTTGTTGTTATTATTGTTGTTGTTGTTGTTGTTGTTCGTCTTAAACATGCCATAACATTTTTGTAGTTATAAATGCTTCCTATTAAAAAAATATTATTAGGTGACAATCTTTTTGAAACAGACTAATAATGAAATCGTGCCAATCTTTTTGAAATAGAGTGAGTAGTTTTTATATTTCTTTGGATAATTTGTCGTTTGGCTATCGTGCCTACATGGAGCGAAACTTCACGTTCTAGGGTTGTGGTTCTTTCATGGCTATTATTATTTGGATATTGATTTTGATATCTTGATTTATCACATTAGTTTATTTATTTAATCATGCGCTTAATAATTTGATTTCTTTATCACAGATAGTAGGCTATAATTATGTAGTTTAGCTACTATTTGCACTCTAACTTGGCTGCACTTTATTGATAATTGCATGTTAAATGCTAACAAACTGCTCTAATTGAGAACTTTATGCTTTGCAGGAGCAATTCCGGGCTATGAGCACGTTAAAGAGTGTTTTGGAGCTAATATGGAGCATTGAAGGCCAATTTGAGGTTAAAGCGCTTAAAAAGAACAAAGAAAAAAAAGCTGCAGAAAAATCCTCCAGGTGTGCGGTCTATACACGGCCGTGCACTGGCCGCGCATGTCAAGCAGAACACTGGCCAAAGTGCGCGGTCAATGTGCACGTGCGTTCCGAGAAAAATAGTCCAAGGCCAATTTTGTAATTTCAAAGGAGACTAACCTTGACCTCTATGAAGCCCAGCTCGCCCAAAAAGAGGATATCTCTGTTTTTAAAAGAATTTTGGAGGCAAGAACACAAAAGGAGCAGGACGGAGAATTTCTCTACGAATTTTTCATCTTCTTCTTCTTAATTCCATTGTTGGTTATGACTTTTTATATTGTAATGGCGAAATGGCCTCCTGGCCACTTAAACTTGTAGGGCTTTTTAAAGCCGATACACCAACTTACAACTTTCCCATTTAAACACTCAAACTTGTGAAACTCATAACTAATAAACACATTTTACCCTTGACCATCCGCGCGTGTATTACACATCTGCTAACGTGTCCATCCAGTCAGATAACGTGTCCGCCCAGTCAGCACTGAGCCAATCGCAACATTACACATCAGAGGAGGGAAAATAAACCCCCATCGATTGGGGTCCCTCCTCTTTTAATCAGTACACCCACCTTAATCCCCATTCTTTCGTTTACCTTTCTCTCTCTAACCACACTTCTCATCTTAAACCTAGGTTAGTAATGACTTCATAATCAGTCATCCCCTTTAGAAATTAATCAAAATCACTTCAAAACCAACTGATTGGGGTCCTCTCCTATTTATTCAAAAGCTGTTCGAGTCTTGTTTGGTCAGAGATTTCGATTTCAGTCACGTGTTAGCCTTTGAAGGTTAGTTTGTTTCTTTTGATGTTGTTTTTTCGTCTAATTTATTATGAAAAAATGTGGGTAATATTTGATTTTCAAAACTATTTTTGTTTGCATGCATCATCTGTTATTTTGGGATTTAATATTAGGGCTTTGGGGAAACAGTCGAATGTTCACTATATTTTAAGGGTTTTGTCTTTTTCAAGACTGATCTGGCATTTGGGGTTTAAAAATTAGGGTTTTGTCCGCATGCACAAATTAGGGGATTTTATATTAGGGTTTCGGGAAAAGCAGTCGAATATACACTTTATTTTTGGGGTTTTATTTTTTCATGAGTGATATGGCATTTGGGGTTAAAAAATTAGGGCTTTTGTCCGCATTCACTTTATTTTAGGGGTTTTGCCTTGTCTTTTTCTTGTCTCCCACTTTGTTAAAGTTTATTACTTTTTAGGGTTAAAGTGTATCTGACTTGGCCCCCCTTTTTTTGCAGAATTCAATGGCTGTCTATGTAAAATTACAATTTCATCATCTAGGGTGGTTAGTGGTTGACCCGTTTATCTCCTATGGCAATAAGGTACATAGAGGAACAATCTCAATATGCAGTTAAGCATGAACTGAAATGGAATGGGGACAGTGGGTATGAGATACAACATGGGGTTTACAAGCATATTGTTGACTTCTCCAACAATACATGCACACGCAGATCATGACAGCTCAAAGGAATACCATGCTCCCATGCAATATGTGCAATGTTCTTTAACAAATTTGAGCTTGCTGACTATGTTGTTCACTGGTACAGGAAAGAAACATACCTGAAGGCTTTTAGTTGTTACATACAACCAGTGACCAACATGGAGATGTGGCCATCAACACAAAATGCAGCTGTTGAGCCTCCTGTAGTTAACAAGATGCCTGGTAGACCTAAGAAAAATAGAAAAAAGGCTCAAGATGAACCAAAAAAGAAGTTTGGTAAGAGATCAAGGAAAGGGACACCAATGACCTGCTCTCATTGCAAGACAGTAGGCCATAACAAGAAAGGGTGTTCTATCTTGGTAATGCATTCTATTTCAGAAATTTAATTACTCATTTTATTTCTATAACTCATTTTTTTTGGAAATTTCAGAAAGGACAAGGATCTGGAACAACATGTGATTCTGCTAATCAACCATCACAGTCTGCTCAAACAACAACTCAACAATCAGTTCCTGTCAGTGATTCTGGAACTACCTGGACCACAAATACCCAACCATCAGATGTTGCAAGTGCATCTGTAAGTATTCACTTTTTAATTTAGTTAATCTCTATTAGCATTCTACCTTTAAATCACTAGATAGTATTCTATCTTGAATCAGGATACATGGAGTATGGGATCAAGGACTTCTGAGGATATTATATCAGTGTTAGAGGAAGGCCAAGAGCTAGTGGATTCGAGGAAGACCAAGAACGACTGGATTTGTTATTCTATTTGGTGATTCAGGAACAATGATAAAAAGGGTAAGATTAATCAAGAAATACTGAATTTTGAATTATTATTTATTAGTTGTTTGTGTGGTAATTTGGCATTGATGATTGCAGTGTGGCTCAAGAGATAGGGTACATTCTGCTCCTACAAAAGTAGTGGATGCTGGGCAGACCAATATTGATCTTGGATATAGTGCACCTGGACTAAGGTGGCAAGGAAGAAATACTATAACACAAAGGCAACTTCAACAACAGTTGAGGAAAATACAAACTCAAGCAAGCCTTAACCAACCTCAAGTCCATTCTTCATCTCAACCAAACCAGTCTCCATGTCCAAGCCAATCTCAGCAAAACATCAACCAATCTCAACCTTGAAGATGACTGAATATTCATATGGTTTCTGTTAATTTTTGTGAATGAACTTGTGTTAAGTCTGTTAGTTGCAGAACTTTATTTCTAAGTGTGTTAGGACAGAACTTATAATGTAGGTTAACTGTTATTGCAGAACTTTTCTTTTGTTTGCTTAAACTATTTCTGCTGCTAGACAGAAATTCAGTGCTAAGTTTGTCAACCAAGAAGGCTGATGGAACTTGGTTGTTTATATATGTCTGCTTGTGTTATGTCACAACTGCTTTTCATTCCAGAAAAAATACTTCATTTTGTCATTAGCATTGTACATAGGGTTATGAAGACATTGATTAGTGCTAACTAGACTAAGATGAAAATTATAATTATTAGTGCTAATACAACAACTAAGGTTACAATGATTCTCTTCCTACGCTGTATTCGATCTCTCTCTCTCTAATTCTTGATAACAGTCCTGAAATCACTTGTTTATAGTGATCTAGAAGAGGTGGGTCAAACCACCTAAAAAAATTACAAGAATTGACTTGACCATAGTTTGAGCACCCATAAAACCTTCTTCCTGGATTTGTTGGCTTCCAAGTGATGCAAATATGAGCTTCAACTCCACAATGACAAAATACAGGACTTTGAATCATTCTCACAGTCTGAAAAAAGAAAAAACAAATTAAATAAAACTTCAGATTTTAAGAAATAGGAATGAATGAAGCTTCAAATGCTACCAATGCTATATAATAGAGGGATAATGTGTTAGGGCAATTAAAGGAATAAGAACCCACTTAAATAGGCCCCATTTTTTTACCGTTGGGCTTTGGGAAAGGTTCTCGCGCTCCTAAAAGTCGTGAGACTCACGCACATAGATGACTAGGACCAACTGATGCCACATGGGATGGGTCAACGGTCAAACGTGTTTATTAGTTATGAGTTTCACTAGTTCGAGTGTTCAAATGGGAAAGTTGTAAGTTGGTGTATCAGCTTTCAAAAGCCATGTAAGTTTAAGTGGCCAAGAAGCCATTTAGCCTATTGTAATATTGCATAGTAGTATGAGCAGTTAAACCCATCATCTAGGGTTGATGGAACCAATTGTTGGATGAAGTCTTGATTACGTTTTGATATAATTGAGCCGTTTTTACTCTATAATTGTTCAACTATGTGTTTCTTGTGATTAATTGATCGGGACCTTGATTAATCGTGTCTAGTTATCTTGTGTTGCTTGATAAAGAACACTTGATTAGATTGTTATTGAACAACGCCACTTTCGAGTAAGTTAAGAGATTAATTACTTGAATTTAAAAGCGGGATTAGAGATAACAAAGCTTTGGTGTGATATTTATGAGTTGTACAAATTGTCAACTAAAGTAGTTCGAGAGAATGCTTCTAGTAAATTATCGTAATTGACCGATAATTACGGTAAACAAGAACTCATCATCGTTATTGATTGTTACGGCGAGATTATAGCTAACGTGTCAGGAATTAATATGACAACTGGGGAAATCAATAACCCTAGATCCTTTTACCCTTGAATTCAACTTCATTCTTGCTTATTGATAGTTTTTATTGTCATTTTTTCTTAGTTAAATAATTTCTGTTGATTATCAAATAAAATCTTGAACTCTGAAAATTGTCTGAGCTTATCATTAGGATACTAAAAGTTACAACAAGTAGGTTAGTTCTCTGTGGGATTCGACTCCGGACTCTTGAACCAGATTATTTTTGCAGCGATCGCTTAGTCCTTTTTATAAGGCATAGTCGGGCGTGATCAAATTTTGGCATCTTTGTCGGGGAACTAATGGTGTTATTTATTACAACTTGGAAGAATTACTAGGATTTTTAGTTTAGATCAATTTTCTGTGGTGTTAAAAATAATTCCATTGAAATTCTCACGTTTGAACTCTTCTGTGAATCAGGTGCATGCCTAGAAGCTCCTTGAGAACTGATAAACTTTTTGAAGGACTCTCAGTTCCCGAGAAAGCATTCAGGACATTGAATTGGGCTAACAAGAAGGGCAAACATCTAAAACAAGACGAACAACTCAAAATTGAAATGGACGACGCCGAGAACGTCAACGGAAACAATAGGAATGATCGAATTGACCCAAACATCGGAGTGGTAGCACCTCTTGTGCCGGAAGCTGCTCTATATGATTGGGCGCAACCAACTGCTGATAACCTCTCCACCGCAGTTGTAGTCCCTCAGATACAAGCGGAGACGTTTCACTCACCGACAACATGCTGCACTTGCTGCAGAATAAAGGGTTTTTCTATGGATCGTACATCGAAGACCCACAAAAACATCTAAAGAAATTTCTATCAATTTGTGTCACTCAAAGACAATCGAAGGTGACTCCTGAAGCAATCAGATTATTACTGTCACGACCCAAATTTTGAACCCACAGGATCGTGATGGCGCCTAACACCACACTTGCTATGCAAGCCAATGTTAGAACTTGATTAGCCATTTTCCTTTAAATATTTACTTAAACACAATGAGACAATTTAAAATAAACTAAATCTAATAATTTCCAACAAATGTAATCAGGAATAATATTCGATATGATGAAACGAACCACGAACTAAAACTAACTATATAACTATCAGGGTCTGGTATCACAATTCACGAACTACTAAAGAGTATTACAAATAATGGGCTGAAAGAATTATATATCTGTTTTTGAATATAATAAAAAAATGTCTATAAAATTAAGAGAAGACTCCAGAAATCTGCGGACGCCAGTATATTTACCTCATGTCTCTGAACAATGAAGTCAGCTACTAAAATCTCCTAACTTTGGCCGGTACTTGGATCTGCACAAAAGAGTGCAGAGTGTAGTATCAGTACAACCGACCACATGTACTGAGTAAGTGCCGAGCCTAACCTCGACGAAGTAGTGACGAGACTAAGGCGGGGAAGTCATAACATAACCTGTGACGATCTATATATAATACAGCAAGAAGGAAATAATAATAATAAACTAAATAACCAGTAACTTGCAACAGTAAATAAAAACAACTCCAATAACTCTTTTCAGATATCAGCTGTAATCAACTCCTCAAAATTTTCAAGTTTCAATTTAAATCACAGTAAAAATCAGAGTATGAAAACCTTTTTAATAAAATCAGAGTTTTCCAAATCCTTTTTTTTTTAAATCAGTAAAACATAAATATTCTCCCTTATCGCTCCTTGTTGCGGCGTGCAACCCGCTCCCACATGTCTACCCTTATTGATCCTCCCTATATATATCACCCTTATTTATTCTGTTGCGGCGTGCAACCCGATCCCACCTGTCCACTCTTATCACTCCATGTTGCGGCATGCAACCCGCTCCCACCAGACAATCACATCACTTTATTTATAAAAATTTCCACAATTCAGGTCAAAACCTTTCACAATATTCATGTCTCAACAAGTTTAAACAGATAGTTGTACAACTCATGAACTTCATCAATTATCATTTCACAATGAAACCAATCGGAATATATATATAAATCGTAAAACAATTTCATCCAAATTCAAGCTTTATGTATCACCCTGAAACCAAGGGAACAATCAACACTTCCAAAATACTGGGAACAATACTTGACAACAAGTCGACGAACATAATTAGACATGGAGGTATCAATGATCATAAAACAGTTTAAGCCAGGAATCAAATAAATTAGAAACAAGGAAGGGATCATGTTCAACAATAATTTAGTGGTGCATAGATACTCGTCACTTCACCTATACACCACACACATGTAAATTCACATAGCATTTAAGTGGGGATTCCTATTCCCTCAAGTTAAGGTTAAACCAAGCACTTACCTCAAATTCGCAGGCGCCACTCACTGTTTAATTACCGCTTTTCCTTGCGAATTTACCTCTAACCCGCTCGAATCTAATCATAATTAGTTTAATATCATTAATTTATGCTAAAGGAACTAACTAACTGAAAAATCATTATTTTTCTAAGTTTTCTCAAAAAAGCTAAAACCCGACCCGGAGCCCGCTTGGTCCAAACTCGGGGTTCGGACCAAATTCCATTTACCCATTCACCCCCGAGCCCGAATATGCAATTAGTTTCAAAATCCGACCCCAATTCGAGGTCAAAATTCGATTTTTACAAAATTCTCTAATTCTACCCAAGCCCCAATTTCTACCATGAAAATTCTTAATTTTTGATTGAAAAGTGATGAAAAACATTGGGTAACTGAAAGAGAAGAGTTTAGAATTGTTTACCAACACTTTGGGGATGAACTTGTGAGTTGAAAATCGCTCTAGGTCTTTTTAATTCGAAAAATATGAAGAAAAGGGGCTGGAGTTCTAATTAAAGTGAACTCACTGCCCGATCCTCGTACTTGTGGTGCTTGGGCAGCATCTGCGCATCCGCACGTGCGGACAGGGGGGGCGCTTCTGCGGAATGGGACTGGCCCTTGGGGTCGCATCTGCGGACGGGTTCCCGCTTCTACGGTCCCGCTCCTGCGATGGGGAGTCCGCATCTGCGGAACAAGGAACACTGGCCAGGATCGCACCTGCGAGAAGGAACTCGCACCTGCGGCCAAGGACTCGCAGGTGCGGGCACACCAGAACTGGTGCACCAGCAAATTTTACAAGTTTGAAACATCATGTAGCCTATCCAAAACTCACCCGAGCCCTCGGGGATCTAAACCAAATATGCATGCAAGTCTAAAAATATCATACGGGCGATCAAATCACGAAAATAACATCTAAAACTATGAATATAACCTCAAAACTCATGATTTTTCTCAAGAACACTTCAATTTCACTATTTCTCACCCTGACGTCCGAATCATGTCAAATTAACTCTGATTCTTACCAAATTTCACATGTAGGACTTAAATATCATAATAAACCTGTACCGGGATCCGGAACCAAAAATACGGGCCCGATACCAATGAGTTCAAACATTAATTCATTTCTTTATTTCCTTAAAATTTCTGTCAAACAATTTTCTTCAAAAATTGATTTCTAAAGCTAGGGATCTCGGAATTCAATTCCGGGCATACGCCCAAGTTTCATGTTTTATTGTGGACCTCCCGGGATCGTCGAAACATGGATCCGTGTATGTTTACTCAAAATGTTGAACAAAGTCAACTAGAACCAAAATTTTAAATTCTAAAAATTATTATTTTTCATATTTTCACATAAAAGCTTTCCGGTTTCACGGCTGGACTGCGCACGTAAATTGAGGTAAATAAAATTAATTTTTTTAAGGCTAATGAGCCTAGAATGGAGTCTTAATTCATAAGATGACCCTTTGGGTCATCACAATTACCGTTCCCATTCTCAGTGACTGGGGAGGCTCATACTTGGCTGAATTCGCTCCCAATAAACTCTATAGCTACTTGGGAGAAACTATTCAAGCAGTTCTTAAACAAGTTTTATCCACCCAATAAAACTGTGAGGCAAATTTATGAGATATTGCAATTCAGGCAGAAACCGATGGAAACTTTGTCGGAAACCTAGGAGAGGTTTAAGGGTATGCTAGTGAAGTGTCCACACCATGGCATCCCAGATTAGATACTAGGACAGATATTCTATATGGGTTTCGTTGGCAGTCTGAAGGCCAATGTAGATGCTTCATCCGGGGGTGCATTCTTGAATAAAAACATTCACAGAGTGTAAGATTCTTCTTGACAAGATGGCTCAAAATTCAGGCTGGATGACGAGAGATAAAACACTCACTCCAATAGCGCATTTTGTTGCTCTTGACCCAAACAATACAAATGCAGAAAACATAACCACTCTCATGACCAAGATGAGCTTGTTGACAAAGAAAATTGATAAAATGGGTGCGAAACAGGTGCACAGTGTTGATACGACAAATGGAGGACTATGCACTCCCTGCATAAATTAATCATATGTTTGCTCGTGGAGTGTAGAGAATGATAACCAGGGATCATGAATTACGTCAATAATTTTGGGGGTCAGAGGCAAGGTGGAATGCAATGGGGACCTCAAAATCAGCAATACAGACCAAACCAACAACAATACAATACCATTCCAGGGGGAGCACGACCACAAGGCCAAGTCCTGCCTTATAAAAGGTAGCAGGGCTACAATTAGCAAAAACAATTGGCTTATCAACAACACGACAGTAATATGATTGAAATCAAGGGCATGTTGTAACAACTCATTGGGAAAAATGGAAAGATGCAAGAAAAGTTAGCCACACATGATTCGGCTATTAAAGGCATAGAAACTCAATTAGGCCAGTTATCTATGACCTTGAACAATCTCCCACAAGGAACGTTGCCTGCAGACACAAATATCAATCTAAAGGAGCGAAACCAAAATTAGCTAATGGCAGTGAGTCTCTGGAATGGAAGGGATTTAGACAGAGAGGAAGAATTTCTCAATCTTAGAGAGATGCAGTGTGAATTACTCCAGTGAAATTAGAGACCGACGAGTCAACAGAGCTCACAGAGGTTGTAATTGAACAGGCACGAGTTGACAAAGGCAAGGAGAAGGAAATTGAACAACTCCCAAAACAGGTGGTGGAAAAGGCTCCTAATGAAGAAAAGACACCAAGAAGTGGGCAGAGGCTAACTCTTGCACCATTCCCTCAATGCTTGGAAAATCAAAAGAAAGATGATCAATACAGGAAATTCATGGAAATTCTATAACAAATTCAATTGAATATTCCGCTGATGGATGCTTTGATGGAAATGCCAGGCTATGCAAAAATGATGAAGGATTTGATGTCTCAAAAATTTGACTTCCAGGACCTGTCTACAGTAACTCTAACTCAAACCTGCAGCGAGGTAGTGACAATAACTATGGCTCAAAAATTGTCTGATCCCAGTAGTTTCACTATCCTATGCACAATTGGAAGTGTATGTTAGCGTTTCGGAGAATGCCGTTTGGCGTTTGCAATGCACTGGCCACATTCCAGAGGTGTATGTTAGCCGTTTTCACTGATATGGTTGAAGATATTATGGAAGTCTTTATGGATGATTTCTCAGCGATGGGGGATTCATTCGAATATTGTCTTCACAATTTAAGAATAGTGCTAAAAAGGTGTTTGGAGACAAATTTAGTGCTGAACAGGGAGAAGTTCCATTTTATGGTACAAGAAGGTATAGTGTTGGGGAATCGAGTGTCCAGTAAAGGTATTGAGGTCGACCATGCTAAGGTTGACGTGATTGAGAAGTTTCCACCGCCCACTTCGGTCAAGGCAGTGAGAAGTTTCCTTGGGCACGCCGGGTTCTACAGGCGATTCATAAAAGATTTCTCTAAAATTGCTAACCCCTTATGTAAAATCCTTGAAAAGGATCATCCCTTTGTGTTCTCAGATGATTGCAGGTTGGCATTTGAGGAGCTGAAGAAGAGACAGGTGACTTCACCAATCATCGTTGCACCCAACTGGGAGTAACCGTTCGAGCCCATGTGTGACGCGAGTGACTATGCTATAGGAGCAGTCATGGGGAGTGAAGGACAAGCTGATGCACCTAATTTACTATGCAAGAAGAACGCTAAGTGGTGCACAACTCAATTATACTGTGATTGATAAAGAGATGTTAGTTGCGGTGTTTGCATTCGACAAATTCAAATATTATTTGATTGGTTCAAAAGTTATTGTTAATACTAACCATGCAGCACTTAGGTACTTGATAGCAAAGGAGTCAAAGCCACGCTTGATCCGTTGGGTTCTTTTGCTACAAGAATTCGATTTGGAGATCCGCGATAGGAAAGGGACAGATAACCAAGTGGCAGACCACCTTTCAAGGTTGGAGGGAGCTGAAAAGAAAGTAGAGGTTGAAGATATAACTGAGACATTCCCGAATGAACAATTATAGCAGTGGTAATGGAGGAGACTCCATGGCATGCTGATATTGCTAATTATTTGGCAAGCGGTTGTCATGCCCCAAAATCGAGGACGAGACTGACACCTAACCGGGTGAACCCGGTCAAGCGGACCTGGATTGCCTTTCCTATCCAACGTGTTTCCCCCGTATATACAATGCACCATATTCCATATGAAATAACAACTTAGGATTTAAGCGTGGATCTACAAATCTAAGTTCATTTCTCTTTTAGCATTTCAACAATTTGATTCACAAAGCATACACAAAACATACATAACTTTCCAATACGGACCACAATTTCCACATACGTACAGTGACTACCCAAAGTACATATATACACCCACATCATGTCTACGGAGACTCTACGAATACTAGGAATTTATACAATACTTTGCCGGCAACAAGGCCCGGGCTATACCTTACAATACATAATAGACTCAAAAGAGATGACATGAATTACACACGGCCCCAGGAGGAAGTGGGGCTCACCAGTACTTGCTGAAAGATGAGGAGGAGGCACCACTAACGGCGAACTGAGCTACCTGCTATGAACCCACCTACATCCATATAAAATATGTAGCGCCCCCGGCAAAAGGGACGTTAGTACTGTGGAATAGTACTAGCATGTATGAGCAAACTTTACTCAAAGTAAAATCAAGAGATGCACATATAGAAAGTAGTTAAAGGAACCAACACATGGTGCACAGTGATATAGCAACAAGTACAATTGAGAGCCTTATAGATTCTAATTTCAACACAATCACATTTCAGCTTTATTACATTCTGTTGCGGCGTGCAACCCGATCCCACCTTACATCTCTTGTTACGGCATGCAACTCGATCCCACCTTACATTTTACACTTCACCCTTGTTACCTCTCCACCCTTATTACTTCGTGTTACAGCGTGCAACCCGATCACACCGTACCATATTACACTTAACCCTTATTACCTCTCCACCCTTATTACTTCGTGTTGCGGCGTGAAATCCGATCCCACCATACAATATTACACTTCACTCTTATTACCTCTCCACCCTTATTACTTCGTGTTGTGGCCTGCAACCCGATCCCACCAGACCATCACATTTCATAGCAAATAATAACAACCCACAATTCAATCACAGGGCTTCATATCATCAATAGTTCAATTTCATAACACCCAAACAATCATGTGTTCACAACAGTCTTTATCATCCATTAATTCTACCACAAAGGTATTCATCAACAAGAATATAAATTCATTACAACCAACAATCCATATGAAGTTAAGCCACAATAAACCTTGTCGATAATGAGTCATATATGATATTTCCATGGTCATTTAGTTCAATTAGATCAATTCACTATTTCCCCTCATCACTTATTACATAGCTCTTATCACTTAGATATACATTTACACATTTGGGTTTGTCATCATTCTTTCATACCAACATACTCAAGCATTTAACGAACCTTGCACATGTTAAAGTAATCACATAGAAGTTACCTTTCACAATCTCAATTATCACGATAATCGACTAAGACAAATCAGAGAAAGCAATCTTACACCTCAACAAAATCGGGCAATCAATTCACATATACTCAGCAAGAAACTCATACCGAATGTTTGGACACCAACAAGTTGACTCTACGAAGATTAAAGTTAGCCATACATACCTCAAAGAGCTTTTCCTTAAGTTATATTGTACACCAACACCTCTAGCAATAACAATCTATAACGAGATAGCGGAAATCGATTAATAATTAGGAAGATTACCCATGGAGTAACTCTCTTAGGAATTCCATCAAACACCTAACATGTGAAGTAGACTACAAGGTTTTAAAATGGAAATTTCTTCTTCCCTCACCCAAATTTTAACATGAATTACCCAAATTGGTTCTTTAATACACATACTACAACTTAGTCCCACATGCATGGCCTATTTCACATTTTATTTTCAAGACCCAGCCTATGTGTGTTTTATTCTTACACAAAATCTGGGAAATTGGGGAATTAGGGTGAAGACGTCTCTTTGAGTGAAGAAGATGATAATAACTTGCTAATTTTTCGGCTTGAGTGATTTTGGAAAACTAAATTGGATGATGTTGAAACCTTCTCTCTCAAGAACTCCCTTCTTCTCTCTCTATTTTTGGTCAGAAATTAGTTAAAAATGAAGGGAAGGGGTGTTTTATAAAATAAGGGGTCGGGTTTAAAATTTAGAAAATAAGAGCCCGACACATAAATGCGGTCAGGAATGCAATCGCATTCCTGCTATGCGGTCCGTATTCCTGGCCACATAGTTGGCCTTTAATTGACCCAAAATGGGAACCACACTGCCCAGGTATGCGACCACTGTGCGGTGCGTAATACCTGTTATGCGATCGCATAGTGCGTCGCATAACCTCCCTCGTAACAACCATGGGGCAAGAATGCGACAACTATGCGGTCCGCATTCCCAAAATACGATCGCATTCCGGGCCGCATAGTTGTCCTCAATTTGGACAGTAGACTGTCCAGGTATATGACCACTATGCGGTTTGCATACCTGTTATGCGATCGCATAGTGCGTTGCATAACGCGCAATTTCTGGAAAATTTAATTTTTCAAGTTCCGGGATACTTTTTACTCAAAATAGGACAGTTTTAAGAATTTCTACAGTTATAACAACACAGGGACCTATTCGGGCATTATTTTAGACATAAAAATTTTACGGGTCTTTACATCCTCCCCCACTTAAAACCATTCGTCCTCGTGAGGATTGGGAAATCATTTGGTTTTGAAAACACAATATGCCAACCCCCCAATTTTTTTCTAACTCCGATATTTTCTGGAAATTTCGCCTGAGTTTCCTCTGTAATTAGGCCTATCTACCTGTCAGAGAGCCCCCGAAACACATGTTCTTAACCAATTCCACACATAATTAGTTATTTCATAGCCTTGCACATTATTGGTCACCTCTACAAGTCCCATATAATTCAATTACTTCAATATGCCATATGCACTTTAATTAATCATTACCAATCTACTCTTCGATTAATCATTACTAATCTGCACTTCAATTAATCATCTAACCATTACATGAGTTTCACATAATTTCATTTACCCCGAGGGGTTGCACATTACTCAGATAATGATAACACACACAATTATGGCACAACTTGAGAAGTTACAATAGTACATCAATTAGGGGAAAATGGGGTGCTTTTCCACAAAACTGAACATAACATAATTTTCTTAGAGATGACAGTTCGCACGATCACTACTAGACTTATTCAAACAAAGGGGGATATTTTTCTTTCATTTCATTTTTCGCTTCCCACGTGGCTTCCTCAACGTGCTAACTTCGCCACAACACTTTAACTGAAGCAATTTCTTTGCTCCTCAATCTAAAGACTTGTCTATAAAGAATAGCAACCGGAACCTCTTCATACGATAATTCTTCATTAACCTCAATAGTCTCAACTGGCACGATGGCTGATGGATCTCCAACAACTTTCTTCAACATAGACACATTGAACACCGGGTGCACTAATGACATCTCAAAAGGGGGAAATTCTAGCCTATAAGCCACCTGTCCTATCCTTTGAGCAATCCTATATGGCCTGACATTCCTTGGGCTCAATTTTCCTTTCTTCCCAAACCGCATTACTCCCTTCATGGGAGACACCTTCAA
>ML374904.1:0-12754 GCA_005239525.1 Nicotiana knightiana
TGGAGGACATGCTCAGGGCATGTGTGATTGACTTCGGAGGTCAGTGGGACCAGTTCTTACCTTGGGCCGAGTTTGCTTACAATATAGTTATCAGTCCAGCATTAAAATGGAACCATTTGAGGCTTTGTATGGTCGGGGATGTCATTCCCCTATCGGCTAGTTTGAGCCTGGTGAGGCTAGGTTATATGGTACCGACCTGGTGAGAGATGCTTTGGAGAAAGTGAAGTTGATTCAGGAGGGGCTCCGTACAGCACAGTCTAGACAGAAGAGTTACGCGGATTAGAGGGCGCGTGATGTATCATTCATGGAGGGAGAAAGGGTCCTGTTGAAAGTCTCGCCTATGAAAGGTATTTATGAGGTTTGGGAGGAAGGGTAAGCTAAGCCCGAGGTTTATAGGTCCCTTCGAGGTGTTGAGGCGAGTTGGGGAGGTTGCTTATGAGCTGGCCTTACCTCCCAGTTTATCAGGAGTTCATCCGGTTTTTCATGTATCCATGCTCCGGAGGTACCACGACGACTTCTCTCACGTGGTTGATTTCAGCACTATTCAGTTGGATGAGAGGTTGGGCTACGAGGAGGAGCCAGTTGCTATTATTGATAGGCAGCACCGCCAGTTGAGGTCCAAGAGAGTTTCTGCCGTAAAGGTCTAGTGGAAGGGTCAACCAGTTGAGGAGGCGACCTGGGAGACCGAGGAGGACATGCGGAGCAGATATCCACACTTATTTAGCAATTTAGGTATGATTCTAGACCGGTTCGAGGATTGACATTTTTTTAAGAGGTGGAGAATGTAATGACCCGACTGGTCATTTTGCGTTATCGGACCCCGTTCCCCTAAATGAAACTCCCCATAGTGGCTTATTATGATTTATGACTTGCTGGGGACTAGTAGTCCGGGATTCGGAGATGTTTAGAGTGCTACAGGAACAATTGGTCCCTTAAGGTTGGCCTTTAAGGCCAAGTTTGACTTCGGTCAACATTCTGGGGAAACGATCTCGGAATCGAGTTTCATCGGTGCCGGTGCGTATGTTCGAAATGGGTTTCGATGACTCAGGGACATTTCGGCACCCAATATTTAAATAAGAAGTTTCTTAAGTTCCTATTTTGGTTTGGGACGTGTTTTTGTGTTATCGAGGTCCGAACGGAATTCCGAGACCAATTAGTTTCGTATTGTTAATTATGACTTGCCTGCAAAATTTGGTGTCATTCCGAGTTGTATAGTCGGTTTGGCGCGTTGTTAGCGAAGTCTAGAAAACTTAAAGTTCCTAAGTTTGGTTCTTGGGTTTGGAGGTGTGATTTTAAGTTTTAGCGTTATTTTGGGTGTTTCGAAGGCTCGAGCAAGTCTGTTTTATGATTTGGGACTTATTGGTATATTTGAACGAGGGCTCGGGTGGGACCAGGTGCCTCCCGGGCACCTAACGGGGCTAAAAACCAGCTAAAATAGTTGTTGGTGCACTTGTTCTGGTGTGACCGCAGGTGTGGTTGCCCAGTCGCAGGTGCGGGACCGCTCTTGCGGTCCCAAGCATCGCAGGTTCGACCCCCTAGTGGTCTGACAAATCCTCACAGGTGTGGTCTCCACTCCGCAGGTGCAGGCCCAGGCTCCCTAGTCCATTTACGTAGGTGCAAGCCTTTTCTTGCAAGTGCGAGACCGCAGGTGCGGTCCTCGAGCCGCATGTGCGAAAACACTGTCCAGACAGTGTGTTTTTATACACGGGTATTAACACATTTTTTCTCATCTTCTTCTTTTTCCTTGGGGCGATTTCCACCATTGTTGAGGGGTAAATGACCTGGTCATTTAAGGTAAGTAAAATCTACTCTAATATTAGCTTCATGCATGGATTACAAGCTAAATGAACTACCTAAATTAGTGAAAAATCAAGAATTGGGTAGTGATCTAGGGCCTTCGATAATTTGAGAATTTACCTGTCAATTAGCTATGAAATCAAGTGAAAATCGTATATTAGCGATCCTTAGGCTATGGGTGAGTGTTTCCTTCGAGAATTATTGGAATTCGAGCATGCGGGCCCAGGGACGGATTTCAGAATTTCACTTGATNGCAAGCCTTTTCTTGCAAGTGCGAGACCGCAGGTGCGGTCCTCGAGCCGCATGTGCGAAAACACTGTCCAGACAGTGTGTTTTTATACACGGGTATTAACACATTTTTTCTCATCTTCTTCTTTTTCCTTGGGGCGATTTCCACCATTGTTGAGGGGTAAATGACCTGGTCATTTAAGGTAAGTAAAATCTACTCTAATATTAGCTTCATGCATGGATTACAAGCTAAATGAACTACCTAAATTAGTGAAAAATCAAGAATTGGGTAGTGATCTAGGGCCTTCGATAATTTGAGAATTTACCTGTCAATTAGCTATGAAATCAAGTGAAAATCGTATATTAGCGATCCTTAGGCTATGGGTGAGTGTTTCCTTCGAGAATTATTGGAATTCGAGCATGCGGGCCCAGGGACGGATTTCAGAATTTCTTCAAGAATGGTGAATTTACAAAATGAGTAGGAGAATTTCCATACTTTGAGCATAAATTAATGAATTTGTATAACTTTTGGCTAGTTTCGATTCCTCGGGTGTAGAGTTCGAAGTTTCAGGCGCGTTCTTGGTTCGGGGAGTGAATTCGACACGAGGTGAGTCTTCTTTATAACCTTGTAAGAGGGAATTGTCCCCATATGTGATTATAAATGGTGGTTTTGTCCTTATTTGCGGGGGCTACATACGCACTAAGTGGCGAGAGTCTGTGCGCATCTACTATTATGCCTTGTCGGGTAGTTTAGGACTCACAAGCATGCTTTATGTGTTGTATCTGTGATATTGTATATGGATTGAGTAGCCTAATGTCCTCGAATCTCACATGGGAAGTCCTAAGGGGTTATGCTTGAAGTTGATATCTCTAAAATTCTCACACTGTTAGTATGTTCCCTGCTAAATTATCTGGAAATCTCCTGCTAATCATGAATTTATATGGGAACCCGAGTCGCATGGATGATTCGCAAGCGGGGTAGCGCTAATATTATATTAACCCGAGTCGCAGGTATGATTCGCGAGCGGAGATGGTCTTGGTATTATATTAACTGTGTCGCATGTTCGATTCGCGAGCAGGGCAGATAGATGCATATATGGTTCGGGTTGTTCGACCCTCGGCAGTGCACATTTACTTTTCACGTCGTAATGACCGTACGCTCATAGCCTGTTATGTTTTGGTAATTTGTGAGAAGCCCTGTAATTGCAACTGTTGATTTCACGAAGAGAAAGAAGGTTAAATAGCTTGTATGCCATGGAAAAAGGATGGCGCGAGGGTACTAGTGATTGTTATTTGATGCTCATTTTCTTATTACTGTTCATTACTGCTAATACTAGTTAGCTTGTACTCATTCCACATTGTCTGGCCCTAGTAAGTATCACGTCGACCTCTCGTCACTACTTCTTCGAGGTTAGGTGGGATACTCACTAGGTACATATCTGTTTATGTACTCATACTACGCTTCTGTATTTAATTGTACATGTTTTGAGGCTGGTGCATCTGGTTATCTGACCGGAGCTTGACGTATATTCTGGACCGGCTCCATGATGAGCTGCCTCCCTTGGCGATTCTCAGCAGTACTATGGAGTTATCTTTTGTTTATTTCTGTCTATTTCTTTCAGACAGCAATACAGTTTGTATCATCTTTTGTATATTCTACTAGTTCGCCTGTTGACTTGTGACACTAGTTCCTGGCATGCACATAGTAGGCTCTTATTTTGGAACTGTATATATTGGATCACGATCATTTCGGATGTATTTATTTAAATTGGTTAATGTTTTCGCTTTTATTTAAATGATCAAAGTTTAAAAATTTGGTAAATGTGGGGTTGGTATGTCAAATAAGGATAACATCACTAGTAAACAACTGTTGGCTTGCCTAACTCCGGTGTTGGGCGCCATCACGACCTGTGTTGGATTTTGGGTCTCGATAAAAGTTGTCTGAAAGAAAATACACAGACGAAATAAAACAGAAGGTGACTTTTGAGCTGCAAACGTCGTGCAGCTATACCTCAAGTCTCCTATGAAAAAGCTGAATACGAGCAAGTCTAGTGTACGTCGTTGGGACCAACTCCGCTATAATAATAATAAAAGAACAGTAATAAAAGTACGGCAGGTATCTCATACCTACAATTTAAGCCAACTCGATAGTCATAACCAATTATTAATTCAATCATTTCCGTTGCAGTGTGCAAGTCGTTCCACAATATATATTCATATTAAATTATGTTGTGGCATGTAACCCAATCGCATAATAAAAACTTTTCATTTAAATTTTGTTGCAGCGTGCAACCCGTTCCTTCAATATAAACTTCCATTTAATTTCGTTGCGGCGTGCACACCGTTCGTCCAATATAAACTTACATTTTGATTTCTGTTGTGGCGTGCAACCCGCTCCTCCAATAAAATTGTTCAATTCTTATAAATAAAATTACGCCAATAAATGCAACAATTAATATGAATTTATAAAGCAATCACGCATACGATAATTATAATTTACTTAGGAAACAAGTAATGACAAGTAGCAAATAATCATGGAATTAGGGAGGAAATATGCAATTTAATATTAAATATGTTAGATGTCAAGAAACAATTATGTCACATAAATCAAATAAGCATATAACAATTACATCACGGATTTAAGACATGATTTGAACAATGAATATAACAAAAATAATAAATATAATAATTAATTCATGATTTAAAATAATTTACGATTTTCAGATAATATGCAAACAATCAATCTGGCGTATAGGCACTCGTCACATTGCCTATACGTTGTTACATATATAATTCACGTAACAAATAATTCAAGGTTCTATCCCCTAAAGTCAAGGTTAACCATGACACTTACCTTGTTTCGCAATTTCAAGTGATTACTTGACCACAACCTTTTCTTTCGAATTAGTCCCCCAAAACCTATCAATTATTGGCCAACAATTCAATTGGAGCTTTAAGAATTAATCACAACTCGAAAGAGACTTAATTTAAGTCATTTTCGAAAAAGTCAACCAAAAGTCAACGAGGAACAAACTTTTCGGAACCCGACGAAAAATCACTAAATGCGAATACCCGTTCTGATACGAGTTCAACCACACAAAAATTATCGAAGTCCGACATCGGATTGCCCTTCGAATCCTAAAATTATAGTTTATAAAGTTTCTATAATTTTTCTCAAATTTTTATCTCAAAATAATAATTAAGAAAATAATGATATATTCATGTATATTAACCAAATCCGAGTTAGAATCACTTACCCCGATGAATTTCTTGTAAAACCAACGAAAAATCGCGACAAACTGAGCTCGATGTCACATCCTGTACTTTAACATTAGGGTTCGTCGAAGTAATAATATATGAGTTAGAAGGGATTAAGGTTATACATGAAGATATGGATGTAAGACCCTGTAAGGTTGAAGAATTTCAGAACTACTATATATTGGCTTGATATTTATTTTCTTTGAAGTAAACCATTTTCGATAAAAGTTGATAGATACGATTATATATGGTTGTGATAAGTTTTAAATTAAATACATCACATGCGGAAGTTTATAAATGGGGTTTTATTTATTATAAGAGTAGATAGTATTTTATCATAAGAAAAGTTATCCTTTTTCAGTTTTGAGAATTTATAGTACAAAAAGAATTTCTTTATTGTAAAGATATAAATTATTTTCTCACAAGAAAAGAAGGTTATCTTTTTACCATTTTAAAAATTAAGCATACGAAAAATTTGTACTCTTTATATGAGACTAGGAAAATTAGAATATTGAGAAAATATATGTATTTTTACATGGATATTTTAATTAAATAATAATGTATGTATTGATTTTAAATGGTACCACATAACCATGATAGTAGGATACATAAAGTGTGTTAAAAGTAAGTAGTATTTTAAGTAATTTGTGATAATTCTTAATTATGTGAATAATTGGATAATTAATAAAATTTAGTGGGAGATTAATTAAAACTCTTTGAATAAAAATAAATACCCTCACGTGGCAACTTTTGCCTTAGAAACATTGTCACTCTTACATTCATTAGGCTAGGTGGAATGAATTAAGATAAGACTTTGAAAAGGCATAGTAGGTGGAAGCAACTACTTGGGACTTCTCTAGTTTATTTATTATTCTTTATAATTGGTTGTGTTTTGTTAACATTTTACCCACCAGATTTCTCCTTATAAGGTATTAAGGTTAACTTTTGCATGGTTGACTTGTTGGCCAATTGAAAAGATCGTTCATGTTCATGTAGTGTGGATCTTTGCTTTTATTTTTATACACTTGCTGAAACGCTAGCATTAGCAGTTCCAGTATAGTCAATTTTTTGTAGTGAAGACGTCTTCAAAGGGATGCCAAGAAAGGCTTCAATTTGATCTGATGCAAAGTAAGTATTTATGAAATAAGAGCTTCCTGTTTAAATGACTATGGTGGTTTGAGAATGATCAAGGCTATTTGCGGGAGGAGGCGATCAATATTAAATATGGAACGAATGGTTTTCGAATCATTAACTATCCTTAAGGGTTTGCAATTAGAAGGTTTATGAACAAATGGGATTTACTTATAAAGTGAAACAAAATTCTCTGACAGCAGGGAAATCAGGTATGTTAAGGCTATTCTTTTTTTCTTTTGGCATGATCCATGTAACGATACGTAAGCATAATGCTATTTCATAAGTATTTCTACTCTTAGCAGTTAAGGATGTCTATGTTATTCATTCTTGTAAAATGACATTCAAGCATGTCTCAATATGTCCCTAAGTTCCTATTGAGGTATATGATAGAGATTTTAATGTTTATAATATAGTGGTACACGCATCTTCATGCATATTCATTTAAAATCGTGCTACGGCCGGTCGGACAGTTATCACCGGTTGGGAAGTTATGTATTATTATTTACCGCCGGTTGGGAAGACATGCATATTCATTTACCACTGTGCTACGGCCGGTCGGGCAGTTATCACCGATTGGGCAGTTATGAATCATTATTTACCACCGGTTGGGCATTCATGTATATTCATTTACCACCGAGCTACGACCGGTCGGGCAGTCATGCATTTACCACCATACGAAGGTCGGTCAGGCAGTTACCACTGATCAGTTAGGCAGTCATACATCATACGATATGGATAATAGAAATAGTCTCAAAGAGAAGCATTATATATGTAAGTATAATAAGTATGAATATATGGTGGCACTTCAGAGTTTCAGGTTGATTCTTATATGTCTTTAATTAATCTTGAATTATAGTTATGTTTCAATTCTGCCTTACATACTCAGTACATTATTCGTACTGACGTCCTTTTGTTGGGGACGCTGGATTCATGCCTACAGGTATAGATAATCAGTTTGACGAGCCCTCATAGTAGATGAGATTGGCATTCAACGAAGGATCGGTAAGACTCCACCTCAGTCGGAGTGCAACCGAGTCTATGAGTCATCGTGTCAAAAGTTTTCTAAAGACTTATGGGTAGTCCGGTATCCTGTCTCATTTGATGTCAAATAATCTTAGAGGCTTTGTAGATAAAGGCTCATTTTGTACAGTATGTTAGAGGCCTTGACGGCCCATATATATTCAGGTTTTAAGAATGATTGGTTATTGATACAGTGTTGCCCACTAATAGTTATACAATATGAGTTGTGGCCATGTTGGTCCATGATAGTTACAAAGAAAATAAATGTGTTTCAGAGTGGTTCGCTTGGTCCAGTGCAGCACCGGGTGTCAGCCACGCCTCCCCAGGTTCGAGGCGTGACAAAGTGGTATCAGAGCGGGTCGTGTCCTAGGGAGTCTACAAAGTCGTGCCTAGTAGAGTCTCACTTATGGGTGTGTTGCGCGCCACATTTATAATTGAGAAGCTATAGGGAATTTAGGAAAAGTTACCCATTTTTTTATTTTCAGATCGTGCCATAGAGTTGAGCCATAAGAACTCACTATGATGTTTACGCCAGGTTTTGTATGTATTAGAGATGCAGGTATTACAGTAGAGCTTTAAGCGTAATTTTCACCTATGTTGAAGGTAGGTTATGAAAGAAACAAAAGATACGATGCGAGATTGAAAAGTAATTAAGGTAAAGGTGAAGAAGATACAAGATACTCAAGTACAAAAAGTTGTGAATAGTCGAGACTTCAGAAATAGTTTCGGTTTTAATTTAATTTACATAGGAGACCCTAGTGAAAATTTTACAAATCTCTAAGAGTTAACATTCGAGGACGAATGTTCTAAAGGGTGGAAGGATGTCACATCCCGTACTTTAATGTTAGGGTTCGTCGAAGTAATAACATATGAATTGGAAGGGATTAAGGTTATACATGAAGATATGGATGTAAGACCCTGTAAGTTTGAAGAATTTCGAAACTACTATATATTGGCATGATATGTATTATCTTTGAAGTAAACCATGTTCGATAAAAGTTGATAGGTAAGATTTTATATGGTTGTGATAAGTTTTAAATTAAATACATGACATGCAGGAGTTTATAAATGAGGTTCTATTTATTATAAGAGTAGATAGTATTTTATCATAAGAAAAGTTATCATTTTTCAGTTTTGAGAATTTATAGTACAAAAAGAATTTTTTTATTATAAATAAATAAATTATTCTCTCACAAGAAAAGAATACCATTTTAGAAATTAAGCATACGAAAAATTTGTACTCTTTATATGAGACTAGGAAAATTAGAATATTGAGAAAATATATGTATTTTTACATGGATATTTTAATGAAATAATAATGTATGTATTGATTTTATATAGTACCACATAATCATGATAGTAGGGTACATAAAGTGTGTTAAAAGTAAGTAGTATTTTAAGTAATTTATGATAATTCTCAATTATGTGGATAAACGGGTAATTAATGAATTTTAAGGGGAGATTAATTAAAACTCTTTGGATAAAGATAAATACCCTCGTGTGGCAACTTTTGCCTTAGAAACATTGTGACTCTTACATTCATTAGACCAGGTGGAATGAATTAAGATAAGACATTGAAAAGGGATAGTAGGTGAAAGCAACTATTTGGGACTTCTCTAGTTTATTTATTATTCTTTATAATTGGTTTTGTTTTGTTAACATTTTACCCACTAGATTTCTCCTTATAAGGTATTAAGGTTAACTTTTGCATGGTTGACTTGTTGGCCAATTGAAAAGATCGTTCTTTTTCATGTAGTGAAGATCTTTCCTTTTATTTTTATACCGTTACTGAAATGCTAGCATTAGGAGTTCCACTATAGTCAATTTCATTAGTGAAGACGTCTTCAAAGGGATGCCAAAAGAGGCTTCAATTTGATCTGATGCAAAGTGACTATTTATGAAATAAGAGCTTCATGTTTAAATGACTATGGTGATTTGAGAATGATCAAGGCTATTTGCGGGAGGAGACGATCAATATTAAATATGGAACGAAGGGTTTTCGAATCAATAACTATCCTTAAGGGTTTGCAGTTAGAAGATTTATGAACAAATGGGATTTACTTATAAAGTGAAACAAAATTCTACGAGGACAGCAGGGAAATCAGGTATGTTAAGGTTATTCCTTCTTTCTTTTGGCATGATCCATGTAACGATACGTAAGCGTAATGCTATTTCATAAGTGTTTCTACTCTTAGCAGTTAAGGATGTCTATGTTATTCATTCTTGTAAAATGATATTCAAGCACGTATCAGTATGTCCCTAAGTTCCTATTGAGGTATATGATAGAGATGTTAATGTTTATAATATAGTGATACACGCATCTTCATGCATATTTATTTACCACCGTGCTATGGCCGGTCGGACAGTTACTACCGGTTGGGCAGTTATGTATTATTATTTACCGCCGGTTGCGCTGACATGCATATTCATTTACCACCGTGCTACGGCCGGTCGGGCAGTTACCACCGGTTGGGCAGTTATGTATCATTATTTACCACCAGTTGGGAAGTCATGTATATTCATTTACTACCGAGCTACGGCGGGTCGAGCAGTCATGCATTTACCACCGTGCGAAGGCCAGTCGGGCAGTTACCACTGATCAATTGGGCAGTCATGCATCATACGATATGGATAATAGAAATAGACCCAAAGAGAAGCATTATATATGTAAGTATAATAAGTACGCATATACGGTGACACTTCAGAGATTCAGGTTGATTCTTATATGTCTTTAATTAATCTTGAATTATGGTTATGTTTCAGTTCTGGCTTATATACTCAGTACATTATTTGTACTGACGTCCTTTTGTTGGGGACGCTGCATTCATGCCTGCAGGTATAGATAATCAGTTTGACAAGCCCTCATAGTAGACGAGATTGGCATTCAGCGAAGGATCGGTAAGACTCCACCTCATTTGGAGTGGAGCCGAGTCTATGAGTCATCGTGTCTGAAGTTTTCTACAGACTTATGGGTAGGCCGGTATCCATTCCCATTTGATGTCAAATAATATTAGAGGCTTTGTAGATAAAGGCACATTTTGTACAGTATGTTAGAGGCCTTGACGGCCCATATGTATTCAGGTTTTAAGAACGATTGTTTATTGATACAGTGTTGCCTACTAATAGTTATACATTATGAGTAGTGGTCATGTTGGCCCATGATAGTTACAAAGAAAATAAATGAGTTTCAGAGTGGTTCGCTCGGGCTAGTACGGCGCCGGGTGCCAGCCACGCCTCCCCAGGTTCGGGGCATGGCACTCTCTAGCTCCAAAAATTACAATTGAGATTAAACTCTCATTTATATAGGACCACATCTGATATCCCAATGTACTATCCCCACATTTTTATTGTGGTCCGCACATTTTCAAGTTCCGCAGCCGCAATCCAACTTGTAAAGCCGCACTTCATCAGTAACGGTATTACCAGGATTTAGTAAATTGACAATAACTTTCTGTACAAATGTCCAATTGATTATTAATATACTTTTCTGGGAACTAGACACAAAGGGCTACAACTTTTGTTTTTGAGTTATCTCCAATTAAAATATATAAGCTTCCAAAGTCAAACCATTGAACCTGAAAAATACCCTCTCTGCGGCCGCGAGAAGAATTTTGCGGACCACACAATTTTAGCTACGATTCGCACCTATTCAACTGCGGTCCGCACAATTACTACTGCCTCTGCACTTTGGGAGTTTGCGGCCGCACATCCGCACTCCAAAATGTTTCCTCCGCACTTCAATTGTTCCAGAACATCATCATGAGTGCCGAAATGCCCAAACTCATTCAAAAAATACTCCTAACCTCACCCAAGCCACTCGGAATTCCGTTCAAATATACCAACTCGTAGCATAATACAAACTTACTCGGGGTCTCAAATCACAACCAACAATGTCGAAAACTACATCGATTATATGAATCGCAACCCAAATTCAAGCCTGTGAACTATGAACTTCAAAATTCCAAAATCGATGCCGAAACAACTCTGATTCACTTCACATTCTGCAGGCAAGTCATAAATGACATTACCGACCTATTCCAACTTTCAGAATCAAAATGTGACCTTGAACATCAATAAAAGTAAATTTGTGGTCAAACTTTGAAATCTTTAAGCTTTCAAACTTCTAATTTTCAAAAAATAGCGATAACTCAAGTTAGGGACCTTTAAATTCGATTTCGGGCATAGCACAAGTCCAAATCACGATACGGGCCTACCGTATCAAAATGCTGATTTGAGTTTGTTTTCTCAAAACGTTGAGTCAACTCTATTGAGTTTAAAACTCTATTTCACATTTTAATCAAATTATTTTTTCACATAAAAACTTTCCAAAAAATTAAACGGACTGCGCACACAAGTCGAGAAATGATGAATAGTGCTCTTCGAGGTCACAGAACACAGAAATAATGTTTAAATTATATATGACATTTTGGGTCATCAGAATCACTTTCTTTATCATGATAACTAAATTTATAAGTATTACTATTTTCTTGACCTGTATAAAAACAAGCAATTCAATAAATTTTCCCCAAAAATATAAATAAAAAACTTCAAAAATCCACCACCTTCAAGTATCATTTGGACAAAGTAGCAGATATCGGTAGATTCAATGGCAATGACTGAGATTATGCTTGAACTACTTAACAAACCTTTAATCTTGATGTTACTAGACTAAGTTTATGATATTTTTTATTATCCTTTCGGTCATTGACTCAAAATCATTAAATTTTCAAGAAGTTAGCACACTAGATTTTATTGTTACTAGCTGATATATGTATGTCAATAGCGAAGCCCTGCTGCATTTAAATCCTGGGTGCACCCTATTAATGTGTTCTTCAAAATTCCGTCATCAAAGTGCTTGATGTGCTCTCACTACTAAAAGTTCGGTAAAAAGCGACCAAACTTTTACGATCAAAACTGGTCTGTCAGGAAAAGCGACCACAGTTGGTCGCTAAATTGAAGAAAATTATTAAAAAATAATTGTAAATATATTAGCGACCAAGATTGGTCGTTATTTGGTCGCTAATTTGGTCAAAATATTGACCGGACTGGTCAGACCTTCTTGGTCAAAGAAATGTTGAATTTAGCGACCAACTTTGGTCGCTAAAGTAGGACCCAGTTATAAAATTTTAATAATTATATTATTATTTTAAAAAAATTATAAAATATTAATAATAAAATTTAAAATTAGCGACCAAAGTTGGTCGCTCTTGAAAGCGGAAGAAAGTAGAGACCAACTTTGATCGCTAATCTGGATCCCAGGTATATAAATTTAATAATTATATTATTATTTAAATAAAATTATAAAATATAAATAAAT
>ML374905.1:6258-48879 GCA_005239525.1 Nicotiana knightiana
TCTATCTCTATTAGCTATCCACTATTTATACATGTTTTACACATAGTATACATATATTAAGTAAGGGTACTAAACATGACAACATCGCTTAGAGCTAGCAAATTTTCTTATTGGTGGAATCCCGCAAATTTTCTTATTGGTGTAATCGATAACCGAATCGATAAGCCCCAAAAATCGATAAACCGAAATCGAAAAAATCGAAACCTTATTGAAACGATAACGATAAGCATATGTACAAATCGATAATCGATAAGTAATTATCGATAAGGGTCAAAATCGAATCGATAAATCGAATGCACACCCCTAGGAAAAACAATAAAGTTGTTGTTGAAGGGATCATTACATGCAAGTTAGTCCTGCATGGTGTCAAGACCTAATACTACATGATGTTCTCTTTGCACCAAGAATTCGCCGGAATTTTATTTCAGTTTCAATTTTGCTTAAGCTAAGATTTGACTTGTTTTGTCATGGCAATTCTGCCAAGTTGACTTTTGGTTTAACTTTATTTGATTTTTGTCATGTGACCAGAGGCTTAATTATTATGGATTTGAATTATGATTCGTACAATAATAATGCTAGTTTTTCTATGTTTGTTTCTTCATATAAATGTGATAGTGATGTAAATATATGGCATGCTAGACTTGGTCATATTGGCCAATAAAGAATGCAAAGGTTAGCAAAACAAGGTTTGCTTTCCAGCATTGAACATGTGGAATTGTCCACGTGTGAAAATTGTCTAGCTGGAAAATGTGCAAGAAAACCTTTTGGTCAAGCGACTAGAGCCGAATATCCTTTGCAATTAGTCCATTCAGACATCTGTGGGCCTATAAATGTTAGGGCTAGGCATGGAGCAAACTATTTCATCACATTTATTGATAGCTTTACACGTTCCAGTTATGTCTATTTAATTTTCCACAAATCAGAAGCAATAAGTTGCTTCAAACGCTATATGAGTTTAGTGGAAAATCAATTAGACAAGAAGATAAAAGCTCTTTGAACTGACAGTGGTCGTGAACACTTATCAATCCAGTTTAATAATTTATGTGATGAAAAGGGAATAGTTCATCAGTTGACTATCCCAAATACTCCACAACAAAATGGTATTGCGGAGAGAAGAAATAGAACGCTCCTAGAAATGGTTAGGTCAATGATGGCACAAGCTAACCTCCCAATTAGTTATTGGGGTGATGCGTTGCTTACTTCCACCTTTGTACTTAACCGAGTGCCTACAAAATCAGTTACTACTACTCCATATGAGTTATGAACTGGAAGACAACCCGACCTGAGTGTATTAAGACCTTGGGGTTGTGCTACCTATACACATGATTCCTCTCACAAATATGGCAAATTGTGCCCGAGGGGAAAGAAAAGTATTTTTCTCATTTTCGATGTTAGTATGAGCTTAACAATCATAGTAAATGTTTGACGCATGTTATGGTGATAATGGTGGCTCATCATTTTGGTCGTGAAATTATTAGTGGCAATCTTGAATGTCGTGTAAAAAGCATATGAATATCGAGTTGCTGTAGATAGAGCAGTAACAACAACTTACCGTTGCTGGACTTCTATTGGTTTCCTCCCATATTTATGTTTCCAACCTGAACATAGGAAAAAAAGTAAAGCTTCTAAAACCAACTTCATCACCATATGGCAGTCTTATCTCCCAGCAGCAAAATATAGTTGATGTTGATCATTTCATAAGTCCAGAACCTGAAAACATAATTGAACATGGCGTCATGTGACACCGCCATCCTTCTGCTGGTGATATCTCCATCCACTGATGTCCGGAGTTTCGGCCAAGGCCCGGCTTACCTCTGCAACATTATCCCCTACCTGTCATTGAGTTATTTTTGGGAAAGGGTCACAGTTACCCCTCTACTTTCAAATATTGTTCAAATATACTTTGGTCCAAATATACCCCCTATCCTTTAAATAATCTGGTCCCCGCCTAAAAATAGACACGTGGAGACCCATTTGAATCCATTTAATAACCGAATAAGGGTCTTCTTCACGAAAGACTTTAGCTTTCACTCTTTCCTTATATTTCTCAGACCAAGTGGAGCTGCTGCTTACATTGTTTTCTAATTAACATCATTTAATTCAACACCCACCACATCATATTGAAAACTGTCGAAGACTGAGAAGGACATGTCATCTTCTTCAGAGGAAGAAAGAACAGTGCTTGTGGGTGTGATCTTGGGCTGGGTAAAAGCGAAGAAATATGGTTGAATTTAAATTGGTTTTGCTTTGATTTGAAGATAGTGGCAAGTTTAATGTCCTAAAAATCTTAAGGCTTTCATATCAAGATTTTCGCGAAACTTTTCAACTTGAGCTTGTACAGAACCCAAATGGTTGAATTGAAATTCTTTTTGCTTTTGCTTTATTCAGCTGGAAAGGGTGTTGGGTGTGTCGGCGTGGGTGGTTGCAGAGAGAGCGTGTTGAACTGTGAAATGGAGAAAGGGTTTTTTGAAGCAGGGATAAATGGGGATTTGTTCTGTCATTTTGAAATTGTTTGAATTTGGGCTTATGATCAAATTCAAATTTGCGTTTTTCTTTTACTTGTTTTGTCTGAATTAATGGGTTGGATTAAGAGAGTATTTTTAGGGAGGTAATGGGTCGGGCAGGTTACGGAAATTTTGGGTGGTCGATTTGGGCAAAATGAATGGGTCCTTTAAATTAGTCTCTAGCCCTCCAAGTGTCTATTTTTAGGCTGGGGCCGGATTATTTAGCGGATAAGGGATATAATTGGACAAAGTATAACCGTAGGGGTTTTTATAGTCAAATAGAGAAACGGAGGGTAAATACGAATAAAAAGTAGAAGGGTAGATATGACATTTTCCCTTTTCTACTATATATTTCACATCCCTTCCAAACCTACTAACCTCAATTCTTCCTCTTCCTCATTGTAAAGTTTCCCATGCTTCTGTTTCCCTTCATGGAAAAGTAGGAAATCCTTTCTTTTGATATAAACTCATTTGGCCTATGTAATATTGGAAAATCACTAGAAAAACAACAAACTTGAGATGTTAACGCAGCTAAGGTAAGGAAAACTGGAAAAAGAAAAAGAAGGTGGGCTTCTTGTGTCTTTTTCCCATTTCTCAGTAACATTAACCGGTAAATGATTTTGAGGCATTTCCATTTCTTCTTATTTTTATATAGAAGAAGGTGACCTTTAAGGCTCCTGATCAGTCAACATAGGATATCACTGAAACTGTGGAAGCAGTGGCTTTACGTGAAGGTTAGGAAGGTTCTTCTACTTGAATTTCTCTCAAACTCTACAATTGAACTTCAGGCCACTCATCAAATTGAGTGTCCTGATGTTCAAGTTGAGTGTACCGAAACTCGAACTTCAGGACATTATATAAGTGGAGGAGTGTATTCGATGATGGATGTATTAGTGGTTTTTATGTGATTTCTGACGCTGTTATGATAAAAATTGGAGGCAGACTTGAGGCAAACGGATCTGTCATCCAGAAGGTTTAGTGGGAGTAAATGTGAATCTAGCTTGTAATGAAAAAGAACTCTTGCTGTGAACATTTGTTACTTGGTTAGTGCTTTTACTAGAGAACTTCTCCTATTTCTGATTATTTTCTGTTGCATCCTTGCGATGCCAAGTAAGTACCCATAACAACTTGGTTGAACAGATCAGGGAATTACCACACCAATAAGTTTTTGGACTGGTTTCAGGCTCTTTTTTCCCGTGAGTTTTCTGAGAGTAAAGTGAGCTTTGTCTTTGTGAAACTGTAAATAGCTCTGTGAGACAGTTTGACATTTTGATATTTTGAAGTCTGAATTGTTTGTTTTGAAAAATAAAGAAGAAAGTAGAAGAAAATAAAAAGAAGAGGGAAGAATAAGAAGAAGAAGGTACAGCGGAAGAAGCAGGAGAGGAGTTTTCCATATTTGGCTAAATTTTCTATACATTGTAAATGCTGGATATCTTTTTCACAACTACTCTTTTGAAGTGGCTATTGGTGCACTTAGCCCTTGTTACCATGGTTAAGTGATAAAACTAATTATAAGAATGGGTCTGAATTGAATACTGTCAAGTGATAACAATGCATGTGACGTATTTTGGTGTACAATAGGTGCGAATAAATTTTCTTTTATGAACCATATATAATAGTTAGGCAGCTTTGATTACTCTAATCTGTTACCGTACAAGTGTTTAAAACTTTCTTTTCTTCTCTAGTAAAATGCTTTGTGGGTTAGCAACTAGTGCTTTGACTCCTTTTCTTCTATGAAGGAGTTATCCCAGCGCTTACACCATTTCCATTTTTACAGTTGTCATCTCCAAAGTAGTTTTTTCCCTTCATTTTCATTAAAGAAATGGGAAAAAAGACTGAGTCTTTATTGTAAAAACAAAAAGAAATTTTTGGGTTTTGAAGAGTGAGTTGAAAGATTGATGGCTAAGACTAACCTGGGAAGAAAGACCTTGATTCTTACACTTAAGGGCACCAACAAAGTCGTTAGACCCTGGTGATTGTGTTGATGAGACTGATTCTGATAAGCCTCCGTATGTGGTAAGAGTGGAGAAGCTTGAGGCTGCTCTTGGCAACAATGTGATAGTCAGAGTTGGATGGCATTACTGACCTGAGGAGTCTATTGATGGTTGCAGATAGTTACATGGGGCCAAAGAGCTTTTCTTGTTAGATCACTTTGATATGAAGAGTGCAGACACCATTGGAGAATGTGTGTCCTAAGGATTACTTTTGTAAGTTCGGCTACAAAGCTACAAATAGGGGTTTTTACTCCTACCTTTTCGCTGGGTATAAAGCTACCACAATGTGAAGGATGCAAAGACTGGTTCCATCCCTCTTGTATGAGTATGACCATTGAAGAGGCAAATAAATTAGAGCATTTGTTTTTGTTTTGACTATTCCTCAGAAGATGATGGTGAAAGTCCTTTGAGCTTATTTCGTGTTTCACCGCCTGTTGAGCCAAATGTGGAGTCAACATGCAGGAATAACTAAATGGATGACCTTGATGCAGTATGTAGGATGTCTCAGTTAGATGGGAAGCTGTATGTAGGATGACAAGCCTCTAAGAAGTAATCAAGAATCGTGTTGACAAATAAGAACTTTGCGTGATCTTGAGTTGCAATAATTTCTGAAATCTTTATTTCATAGCGCTATAACATTATCACTATCGCTATTCTAAATAGCAACCAAAAAAAATTAGCACTTCTCAGTTCTCAGATTCATTCTAGGCTAGCCTCAGCAGCTGATGTTGGGCGCCAAGGCCATGTGCTAACAATTGGTACATAGAGAGTTGATTAAAACTGGTTAAATGAATTGTGATCTAGGGTGTGTTTGGTATAACGAAAAATATTTTTCGTGGAAAATATTTTCCAAGAATTATTTTCTTGGAAAACAAGTAGTAATCTTATTCATTTTTCGGTGTTTGGTACGCAAATTAAAGAAAATAACTTCTCAAGAGTATCCATAATAATTTTGATACAATAAACCTGAAGCCATAAATTTTCGAACTAACAACCTTCCGAACCCACAAATTTAACAAAATTCCGAACCGCTAAACTATCGAAACCGCGAGATTTCGAACCGTTAACTTTATAATTTTTAAACCTGTAAACTTTGAAACAACCTCCGAACTCATAACTATGGAACTTGTAAAATTTTCAACATATAATCGAAAGATAAAAAAACTAAAACTGAAAATATATAAGAAAAATATATTTTTTTTCGGGGGGGAGTGTGTGTAAAAAAACGAAAAATAAAAATTTAAAATTACAAAAAAAAAAGTAAAAAAGAAAAACTTTTGTGCGGGGTGTGAGGGGGGGGGCAGTGGGCTAGGGGAGGGGTGGGGGTGAGTGGTGCAGAAAAATAAAAAAATATAAATTTGAAATTACAATAAAAGAAAGAACAGAAAAATTTTGGGGGTAGTAGGGTGGGTGGTGACGGAAAAAAGTTGAAATTTGAAAAAAAGAAAAAAATCTTTTTGGAGAGAGGTGGTGGGGTAGGTAGGCATGGGGTGAGTTTAGATGGGTGGGTGTTGGGGTATGGGATGGGTTGATGAGGGCGGGGAATAGGGTGGAAAATGTTGAGAAAGAGTTTTGAAAAATGTTTTCCCTTATCCTAATAAGGAAAATATTTTCCTCCTATTAGAGGAAAATGAGTTCATGTTTAAATATTTTTCAAAACATTTAAACCAACCAAACATGAAAAAATTAAAAATCAAACACACTCCTAATTCAATTAAATGTTCCCGGGAACTGGTTGACCAATAGTAATCTCTTGATGTTGGTCCCTGACAAAATGATTGTATTTGATGAAAATAAAGATATTTATGCGTTTGCGGGTTTTGATGCGTGAAGGTTAGAACTAATCTCTCAAGGTGACACCAAGTGCATTATCAATATATCAAGTTGGGATGTCAGTTACCTTCTAGGAGCTGGCTTCTACGCAAAATTTACTAATTTTCTTCTCTAAATATTTGCTATGGAGCACCATCCTATTGATTCACCAGAATTGCAAAAAGTAAAGGCAGAATGGCTTAAATGACACATGTACTTGTGCCACTTTGTCATGTCGGTTCTCTTACTTCATTTTTTAATTCATATTTTAAACCTCTTTGACCGTTGACCAAGAACATGTGGCAAAATAATGGTTGAGCTGGAAAAAGTGAGTGTAATTCACGCGGATAATGAGCGTGAATATGAATATTTTGAACCAGAAATAATTAAAATAAAAAGAAAAAATTATTAAAATAAAGCATTTACCACATATATTCAGATTGTTGAGGACTGAGGGCCCCATGTATTTAAGTGTATAGTTAATTGGTAGTTAGTTAGTTATAACTACTTAGTAGAGTAAGAATGTAGTTAGTGGTTAGTCTCTATAAGTAGTAGTATGTGTACTGTAAATAGTAGGTTGTACATTTCCAATACTCAGAAAATGGAGTAATTGTTCTTCTCCCCCATTTCACTTTTCTCTCTATCTTCTCTGTTATTTTGTCATAGTCATACATCTTTAACATGGTATCAGAGCTCGGTTATCGAGTAATAATTGCTCAGCTATGATGGAATACTAAGTCTCTTTCTCAATACTTTGCATTATGCAACTGGTTGAATCGATTTTTCATCTGAATTTCCTACTCAAAGATAGGGTTTGAAATATGTGTGTGATATGCTCTATTGGATCGATATTGGTGACTAGCAGTTTGTGCATGTGCCTATAGCTACATTTTTGTTCTTTGATTCAAAATTCTTGAAGTTTTCTCAATTCTCAACAATGTCGATTCATGAAGATGATACCGGTGCTCAGTTCGCGACAATGAATGCAGCTCAATCAGTTGATCAAGTTGATCATCATCATCCTCTATACATACATCTATCTGAAACGCAATGTTCGGTTCTTATCTCTATTCAATTACAAGGATCTGAGAATTACTCGATCTAGAGTAGATCATTGAAAATTGTATTGCATAGAAAAAATAAATTAGGATTTGTTCTAGGTACCTACAAAAAGAGTAACTATGATGTTAGCCTTCATGAACTATGGGATAGATGTAATGTGATAGTACTTGCGTGTATTACGAATACTGTATCTCTAAATCTGCTTAGTACGGTAATCTATGTATCGGACGCCTACACTGTTTGGGAAGATCTTAGGGAGAGATTTGACAAAGTAAATTCCTCTAGGGCAGCTTACCTACATAAGGAAATAGCCACACTAACACAAGGAGTATCCTCTGCATCTGTTTACTTTTCTCGACTACGAGAACATTAGGATGAGTAGGAAACATTAACTCCTCCTCCTACTTGTGACTGTCCTGAGTCAAAGAAGCATATTGAGCACTATCAACTTCAAAAACTCTATCAGTTTCTCACTAGGTTTAATGACTCATATGGAAATGCTAAGAATCAGATGTTAATGACTAGACCTCTACCTAATCTGAATCAAGCTTATGTTATGATTATCAACGTTGAAAGTCAAAGGATAAATGCAAAAGGTGTGTATGGTTCTAATGATGTCAATGAATCTGCTGCTATGATGAGTAATATGCACTATAAGAACAGTGGAGGTTTCAACAACAATGGAGGCCCTACAAATACTGGATATACTGGGGGCTATGAGACTAAAAGCTCCTTCAAAGAGTCACCAATTTATTGTGAGTACTGCAGGTGCAAAGGACATACCAAAGAAAATTGCTTCAAACTACATGGATATCCAAGTGATTCCAAAAACAAGAAGAGAGGAGGAAACTTCACTGCTCAGTCCAACAATGTAAGCAACTATGGCAGTCAATCTTCAGAAGCACAAAACAACTCATTGGGAAGCTCTACTCTCAATTCCCTAGCTCATTTTTCACTCCAGAATAGTACCAACAAATATTACAGTTGTTGAACAAAGCCAAGGATGCTGAACCTACAGCTAATTCAGCAACTACATGAACAACAAGTAACATACATGCTTTTATGTCTACCTCGGTGAATCATAAGTAGATAATAGATACATGAGCCTCTAATCACATGGTGCATAGTCTAAACCTATTAGAGTCCTATAAAGAATTATAAGAAAAATATAAAAAATATATATATACTGGTGAGTTGGCTACTATTACACACACTGGGATCTGTTCCTTTTTCAGAGATAAGAAGGTTCAGAACATATTCCATATTCCAGAATTCAAGTATAATCTACTCTCAGTCTCTAAGATCAGAAAAGAACTAAGGTGTATGGTGGCATTCTTCCCTGATTTCTGTGTCTTTTAGGAACTCTTCAGTGGGAAGGTCCTGGGGATTGGTAAAGAATAACTTGGTCTCTACATTCTCTAGGCTGAAGACATGCAATTTTCTGAGCAATATTTACCACCAACTATAAATACCATTGTTAGTAGTACAAATAAGTGTGCTGGTGAGAGTAACACACAATCATGTGGTGTAAAAGGTTAGGACATAATCCTCTAAAGATGGTACAAAAACTACATAACTTACATGATTTGAACCTGACTGGTGATCATTGTATTGTGTGTCCCATTGCGTAGCAGTCAAGACTTCCTTTTCATCTTAGCTCTTCATGTTATGCTTTTATCTTTGATCTTTTGCATGCAGATGTTTGGGGTCCTTATAGGATTCCTACTCATGATAACAAAAGATACTTCTTGACCTTAATTGATGATTACTCAAAGTATATTTGGATTTTTCTTCTAACCACTAAAGCTGATACTATTGTAGCATTGAAAAACATGCTAGCAATGGTTACAACTCTATTCAGAACTTACATTAAATGTCTTAGAACAGATAATGGCACTGAATTCATGAATGAACAAGTGACTTCCTTATTGAAAAATCTTGGAATTCTTCATCAAAGCACATGTGCGTACACACCTCAGCAGAATGGAGTTGTTTCGAGAAGACACCGATAAATTCTAGATATGGCTAGAGCACTAAGATTTCAGGCCTATATACCTTTGCGTTTCTGGGGTGAGTGTGTCTCCACTGCAGTTTATCTACCGAACAAGATACCTAATGTCCTTCTTTAGGGAAAGACTCCCTTTGAAGCACTATGTCAGAAATTTCCATCCATTCGACATCTCAGAGTATTTGGTAGCTTATGTTATGCCACCAAAGTGCAGAAGGTAGAAAAGTTCAGTCCTAGAGTAGTCCCAACCGTCCTCATGGGGTACCCCTATTCCCAAAAAGGGTATGTTCTATATGATCTCCACTCCAATGGTTTCTTTGTGAGCAGAGATGCTGTGTTCAAGAAGGATATCTTTCCTTTTAAGAACATGAGGTCTGGTGTTCCCTATCTATTCCATGTTCTTGAATTCACATATTCATCACCCACGTACAAGAGTGATCAAAAGCCACTCTCTGACAATATTTCTCCTACCACTCAGATATACTCTCCTACGTCTATCAATGATGATGCCTCAGCATCTATGCCTGCAAAGGTTTCCACTGAACACTGAACTCCTCCTGCAGCACTTAGGAGGTCTTCCAGACCCTCTAAATCTCTTGTCTGGCTCATTGATTATGTGGTACAGCCTAAGAAGTCTACTTGTCCATATCCAGTCTCACAGTATGTGTCCTATGATCAACTCTCTCCTGCTTATCAAGCTACTTTAGCTGCTTACTTTGCCATTGTTGAACCTCATTCCTTTAGTGAAGACGGTTATGATCCTAAGTGGGTGGAGGCTATGCAAGTTGAGATCTCAGCTTTGGAAGAAAACAACACATGGTCTATAGTAGACCTACCTCCAGGAAAAGTTCCTATTGGGTGTAAATGAGTTTTCAAAGTCAAGTATAGATCCAATGGCGAGGTGGAGAGATATAAGTACAGATTGGTAGCCAAAGGCTACAACCAGCACAAAGGTCTAGACTACACAGAAACATTCTTACTAGTAGCTAAAATAGTTATTGTGAGAGCTATAGTTGGTATAACAGTTGCTTCCAGTTGGTATGTTTTCTAGATGGATGTGCATAATGTATTCTTGTAGGGTGACTTGGTAGAAGAGGTTTACATTCACATTCCCGATGGCTTTTCAAGCCAGGAAGAGTATCAGAAAGTGTGTAAATTACACAAGTCCTTGTATGGGCTGAAGCAAGCACCCTGACAATGAAATCTCAAACTGACAAAAGCACTCTTAGCTATGGAGTTTGTACAAAGCCATTATGATTACTCCCTCTTTACTAAGAAGATAAGGACAAACTGGTGATAGTACTAGTATATGTGGATGACTTGTTGATTACAAGCATCATTCTAAACCTTATCAGACAAGTCAGAAAGGAATTACATGAAAGATTCAAGATGAAGGATTTTGGAGAATTGAAGTGCTTTATTGGAATTGAATTCTCAAGATATCAGAAGGGTATCTTGACGTGTGAAAGAAATTATTCCTTTGAATTGGTTTCTGAACTTGGCCTAGCAGGTGGAAAACCAGTATGTACACCTCTTGAGTTAAATCATAAGCTCACCCATGTTGAGTTCGATCAGGAAGCAAAAAATAATACTTGAAGTTAAAGGCAGCTACCAAAGATTGATAGGTAGATTACTGTACTTAACCATGACAAGGCCATGCATAGAATTTGTGGTACAGATGCTCAGTCAATTTATGCATGCACCTAAATCTTCTCACATGGATACTGCAAGAAGAGTAGTAAGGTACATTAAGTCAACACTAGGACTTGGACTCTTTATGCCTATTGGCAGCTGCAAACACCTTGTTGCTTACTGTGATTCTGATTGGGGAGCATGTATGGATTCTAGAAGATCAGTCACTAGATATGTGGTAAAGTTTGGTGGTGCACTAATCACCTGGAAATCAAAAAAATAAGGAACAATGTTCAGAAGCTTAGCTGAGGCAGAATTTCAATGTAATGCAGCCACAGTTGCTGAAATTGTATGGCTAGTTGGACTATTCAGAGAACTGGGAGTGGATATCAAAGTAACTGTACCATTGCACTGTGACAACAAAGCAGATCTTCAAATTTCTGCACATCCAATCATCCACGAAAGAACTAAACATAGAGATATCGATTGTCATTTTGTAAGGGAGAAACTTGTGCAAGGACTAATTCAAGCGCAACATGTTGGAACAATAGAGCAAGTCGCAGATTTATTAACAAAGGCACTGTGGAAACCACGGTATGACTACTTACTGAGCAAGCTAGGAATGAAGAATGTATTTCATCCCTCAACACTTAGTCTCTATAAGTAGTAGTACATGTACTGTAAATAGTAGGCTGTACATTTCCAATATTCAGAAAATGGAGCAATTGTTCTTCTCCTCCATTTCACTCTTCTCTCTATCTTCTCTGTTATTTCGCCATAGCCAGAGCTCTTTAACACAAATCACTGTCCAATTATGCTATCTTTGGACAACTTCATGCCACCAAAAAATAATGTTTTCTGCTTCGAAACTATGGGCTATCACATCCTAAATTCCCTGACATTGTCAACAATACTTGGAATTGTAACCCAGAGTTATTTACTGCTATTTTAAATTTCACTAACTTAGTTAAGAAGTAGAATCAAGAGTCTTTTGGCAATATTTTTAACCTAAAGAAGCACATGTTTGATAAGCTCTCGAGTAGGCGGGCTTCTCTACATTACTCCACTAGTTTCCTCCTACAAAATTTTGAACAGATTTTATCTCTCAGTTTACTTATATCCTCAAAAATTTAACTTTTCTATTACAACTACTATTGCAGAATTTAAATACGTAACCACGGGAGATATAGATTCCAGGGTTGTGGTCGGTTTATCAATCATATTGAGTTCGTAATTACACCTGTTAATCCAAATTATCTATGATTTCTAGTTGGCCAGATCGTTTATATAAATAGCATGCTCCCACAATACTATCCGTTTATTCATAATATATCAATCCTATATTCCTATGATCTTAAATCTATCTTGAACGAATTTAATACGGTATTCAACTAAACAAGACTATTAGGTATATTCCTATCCTAACCGCGAAACTTTTCCATGAGCCACGGGTTCAGAAACCAGCTCTCTCTAATTCTACACTAATCTAAATACGGATTTCCCAAGCATAGCATAGACAATAAATAGAACTCAACTGTTGGCCAAATAATTAAGCAATTATGCACAGAATTAGAAAAACAACCAAAGATGATAACTCGAATTAATGATAATATAATTACTAAACTTCAATATTCATGACAACCACAAACCTAGAGCGTGAAGCTTAGCTCCACATAGACATGGTAGCAAAATAACAATTCATCAAGAAAAAGTAAAGATTACTAAGTTTGATGGAAGAAAGATGGAATCTGTTGAATTCCGGCCTCCACGGCGTCTCTGTTCTCTCCCTAGGTCCAATCCCCTCTAAAACGCGTGTTTTCTTGATGTATTTATAGTGGCTAGGATTTGTTTGGGTGAATTGGGCTTCTCCTAACTCGGATAGGAGAAGCTGAAATTTTCTGCTTTGGTCCCGATCTCGCGAAGTGACTCTCGCTTTGCTGTCTGGGACTTTTCTAGTTTCTTCTGCTTCGGTACCGATCTCGCGAAGTGACCCTCTCTTCACTGTCCGGGACCTGGGCACCAAACTTATACTTTCTCCAAATTCTTCCTTGTTTTACTTCACTTTGCATGAAAACTTTCCAAATCACTTCCAATTGACTCCTGCACATATAAATAACATTATTAAGCTCAAGTCACAAACATTCACACTAAATTTAACAAGATCGAAGTATAATGCTAGGTAAAGTACATGCAAAAATATGGGGTTTTAGCCAAACATCACCATCCCATACTTTAGCTCTTGCTCGTCCTCGAGCAAGCAACAATTAACACTATTCTTGGGCACTTTACACAACTGAAGCACACTATACCAATGATCATGGTTGATAGCAACAATTAAACTGTAGCATATGCAATCACATACACTTCCCTTTTCTTATTCATACTTCACAAATATTCACAACAAAGACAACATGCTCCTAACGATCCTAGCCTCAAAAATCAACTCAAGTCACAATGCCCTCATGGCTTGAACACCCAACATCATAGAGAGAAGTCTAATAACGTTATCTATCCCTTGTGAAACCATGTGCCCTTCCAACAAGAACAAGAGAGTAAGTTGAACCCACACATTCGAATCTCATGATCAAATATAGTTTAAGGACTCACATATATCAAAGAATGTCGCTCATTCTCACAAAAGAAGTCACATGCATGCAATTAGTACCATAGGCTTGCCCATAATGTAAATCTCTACTAATATAGGCTCACTCGATCTAAAATCATTTAGGACTTTTTTTAATGGTTGTAATGTGGGCTAAGGAACGAGAAGGATATATTTAGGAATAGGGGCTAACCCTCCTAAGCACTTTAACACATCACATAATCAACTGTAAGCGCAAATTCTTCAATCCCAAATGTAATTTCAAAACTAAAATCACCCTAACAATGTTCCCTCTTTCTTTAGGAACTACTTTAATTCATACCCACTAGCACGAACAAGATACCAATTTATTCATCTATATTTTTCCTTCTTTTTTTTTTCCAGATTTTTTTCCTTTTTTTCCCGCTAATGGTGTATTCTTCTACAAAACAAGTACACCTTTCTTCCTTTCATTAGTTCCACTCGAAAGCCACCAAAATTCCCTCCTTACTTCTTTTAGTGCTCATTTCATAGTTAAAGTACTTTAAGAGGTAAACGGATCAAAACAACGTCAATTAAGAATAAAAAAGGTATAGGCTTGTAACATGGGTGCTAAATAAAAGTATATAGGCTAAAGGGTTAACTAGGGACAAATTTTATTTGTGATACCGATAACGCTCTAAAATATCAAAGAAAGCCAAAAATCATTTTTTTAAATCAAGCATCACCTAACATTTCTCTTCGACTCGCATACCGGGAAAGTTCTAAACATAAGAAAAATAACATGGACTATACAAAAATCTCACCACACATGACACATGACTCACTGCAGACTGTCCCATTCCGGCGCTTAACTAATGCAAGTATCCACGGAGCCACAAAATATTAAGCATTAAGCACAAAGTGAACAATAGTCAAATAAATGATACGTAGGCGTCACAAAATATGCTATCCAATAAAATGAGGCATCATGATCAATTTTAAAATATAGGGAAGATACTACACATGCCAAAGCCTAAATATGCTACTATCAAACAAGTCAAGGGTGCCTGGGAATCTCATGTTTCCTCCATTTTTCTTAAGTCCTACTCTAAGAAAATAAAATAAAATACTAATACCGGTTCAAGATATATCCCGTGGAAAATAACCGAGGCACAAAGAAAAATCACAGGGGATTATTACTACTACCTACAGGGAAAATCTTTTTGTCCTTTTTTCTTCAGACTTAAATCCCTCAAGAAAACTGTCTAGGAGATCCATCATCGGGGAAAGTCCCAATTTTTTGATAAATCATCTAGAGAATTCTCACACCCCACACTTAAAAGAGTGTAGTGTCCCCAATGCACAAATAAAGAAAAACAATAACAAGGTGGAAAAGAAACTCCCTGAAAGGCCAAAGGCCGAAGCAATCACGGCTCAAAAGGTACTCAGACTTCCCCCAAGCATGATCCTTGGTGTGGGCACCCCACACTTAGTTCTCACCATGTAGGTCACTTTTGAACTCTTCCAGTGACTTTTCTTCCTATGCTCATAATCCTACAAAACAAAAACAAACTCTAGGACACTTATAAGATTAAAAAAAAGCAGTAAAGATGGGTTGCCTCCCAACAAGCGCTTGATTTAACGTCGCGGCACAACTTGAACCACTTTTTGTCTCCATCTCGAACTTATGAATTGAGCCCCCAATTTGACTTCAAGCTTTTTGCTATGCTCTCGGGGTGGTGGGACAAATGTATTACGGCCAAGCAACCAATTTCGCATTTTACACTTCTTGGCCTTCAGATGAGGTATGTAGTTATTTCTCTCTAGCACAATAAATTTCAGAATGTAAGCACCTTGTTCCTCGTCTGTTGGATCCTTCAAAGGCTCGAATGACTCAATTCACATATCATCATCCAAACACAATGTTGAAAAATGCATGGAATAAGGACCAGTACGCCCCAAATCTAGAATTGCATCACTATTTACATCCTTATATGTACACACACTAGAGTCTTCAAATACAATATTATATACTTCCTCCCATTACTCTAGTGTGCTTTCCTCAACATGGACATCATCAATAAAATAATGGTAGAATGATTGAGTCTCCACTTTTAGCTCCTAAATTTTGCGTATAAGCTCCTTTTCAGCTTCACACAACTCAGAACTATTTTTTTGGGCATTAGACGCATCAACCTTTGCAATCAATTGAGCTTCCAAGTCGTGAATAGCATTGCCAAATTTTTTGACCTCTTGTACCAATTCAGCACTCCGTTCTATTAAGTCTTTTATCCCATCTATAATTTTCTCATGTTGAGCCTCATATATTTCTAATCTTTCAGCTTGTTCCATTAGCAAAGTTTGGCTCAAAATCTCCTCTTCTTCAAAATTTCTCTTGTTGGAACTCACTCTTTTATCGAATTTGAAGCTTTTCCTGACTATCAACTAAGGCTACAACTTGTTGATCATCGAATGTTTCAACCCATTTTTCTATTTTGGCCTTTATTCTCTTAATTATTGCCTTTAGATTTTCCATCTCTTTACGACGTTCATGAGTTTTCTCCCTTAAGAATTGAGTTTGCTCCATTATTTGCCTTATCATATCCATTATATGAGCATCATATTCCACATTCTTCACTTTGTTCCTATCAAACTCACAAAAATTATCAGAAACATCATAATAAGGGCTCGAAGAAAGATAAAAAGAATTAGGACAGCCATCCCAATGGCCACCTTGACCACCACACATATTATAAATATTCCACTCAAAGGATTGAGATTGTGCACCAAACTCGCTCCAGGAATATTTTGATAATTTTTCCAGTACTGCGTCCTCCACAATATGGACAAGGATCATCAAAGTAAGAATAACTATCAACCAAATAATTTTCATTCCAAGATGCCATGTGAAAATAAGAAAAAGGAAAAAAATACTGACTAAATAAGAAAATTAAAACCTTGAACAAAAATCAATTAAAAGCTTAACTTAGATAAACAATCAATAACCAAGTCCCCGGCAACGGCGCCAAAAACTTGTTGGTTCCCCAAGTACACACAAGTATATGTGAACGTCAAGTAATAAAGTGACTAGAAAGTCGGATGTCGAACCCATAAAGACTTAGATTAACTATTAACTAATCAAACTACAATTTACTGTTCAAGATTATCAAAAGTTTAACTTTTCTATTACAACTACTATTGCGAAATTTAAACACGTAACCATGAGAGATATAGATTCCAGGGTTGTGGTCGGTTTATCAATCCTATTGAGTTCGTAATTACACCTGTTAATCCAAATTATCTATGATTGCTAGTTGACCGGATCGTTTATATAAATAGCATGTTCCCACAATACTATCCGTCTATTCATAATATATCAACCTTATATTCCTATGGTCTTGAATCTATCATGAACGAATATAATACGATATTAAATTAATCAAGATGGTTAGGTATATTCCTATCCTAACCGCAAAATCTTTTCCCGAGCCACGGGTTCAGAAACAAGCTCTCTCTTATTCTACTATAAACTAAATACAACTTTTCCAAGCATACCATAGATAGTAAATAGAACTCAACTGCTGGCCAAACAATTAAGCAATTACGCACAGAATTAGAGAAATAACCAAAGATGATAACTCGACTTAACGGTAATATTCATGACAACCACAACCCTAGAGCGTGAAGTTTAGCTTCACATAGACATGGTAGAAAAATAACAAATCATCAAGAAAAAGTAAAGATTACTAAGTTTGATGGAAGGAAGATGAAATCTATTGAATTTCGGCCTCCACGGCGGCTCCGTGCTCTCCCTAGGTCCAATCCCCTCTAAATGTGTGTTTTATTGATGTATTTATAGAGGCTAGGGTTTGTTGGGGGAGAATTGGGCTTCTCCTAATTCGGATAGAAGAAGCTGAAATTTCTTCTTCGGTCCCGATCACGCAAAGTGACCGTCGCTTTGGTGTCTGGGACTTTTCTGGTTTCTTCTGCTTCGGTCCCGATCTCGCAAAGTGACCCTCGCTTCGCTGTCAGGGACCTGGGTACCAAACTTATACTTTCTCCAAAAAATTTCCTTGTTTTACTTCACTTTGCATGAAAACTTTCCAAATCACTTCCAATTGACTCCTACACATATAAATAACATTATTAAGCTCAAGTCACAAATATTCACAGTGAATTTAACAAGATCGAGTTATAATTCTAGGTAAATTACAAGAAAACACATGGATTTTTAGCCAAACATCAAACAACATCCCTAATCACATCATGCAATTCATTTTCCTACCTTAGAGCTTGTCACATAGTTAGAACGTTTAACGACCCGACCGATCGTTTTGAGCATTTGCATTCCATTCAGCCATTTGAAGTCTTGAGTAGCTTTATATGATGTAATATGACTTGTGTGTATCATCGGTTTTGGTTTTCAGGTGATTCTGAATTGATTTGGAAGAAATATTCTCAACTTGGAAGTTTTAAGTTGAAAGAGTTGACCAAGCTTGACTTTTGAGTATATCTCGGATAAGAGTTTTGATAGTTCCGTTAGGTCTGGATGGTGATTTAGACTTCGATGTAAGACTAGATTTGCATTTGGATATTTCTAGAAGATTTCGGCACTAATTGGTGAAAGTTGGATATTTGAAGGTTTGGAATGTTCATAAGTTTGACCGTGAGTTGACTTTGATGATATCAAGTCCGGATTGTGGGTCCGAGAATTGGAAGTGCATCTGTCTTAATCAAAAGATTTATTATCATAGGTGTAACCTCAAACATGCTTTGTATATCACCATATGAATAGGCTAGCTCTTCAATCTTACTTTGTAATTGAATTAATTATCATCACTATCATACTTGTCAACTTTAGATGTACGCAACAATTGCAAGACTGCATTTTGGTATTTAGAAATATTGGTGCTAGTTGGATGTTCATTAACATAAAATTCATCATCGAGTAGAGCCTCATTTGTTGAGTACTTCCTCCTATCAGATAGAACCTTTTCAAAGGGTGCTTCATTTCCAGCTCTTCTTGTTCGATACTGTTTCTCGTCCTTGTAAATATCATCCTCTTACCACTCTTATGGATCAATCGATCAGCTGTAGGAAACTGGCCAATTGTTGTCAACTAGTATCGGTACAACCACGAATCTCTTGTTTTCTTTGTTTAAACTGGCCTTACTTAAATAAATAGGAGTTCCTGCTTCTAGCCTGTTATGTCATTTGGGGCTTGTGTGCAAAATTTGAGTTCATTCAGAGTTGATATGATAAAGTTCGGCACGAGTTTTGCAAGTTGAAAGATACAATGTTCATTAAGTTCGATTTGTGGTGCGACTCATGGTTTTGATGTTGTTACGGGTGATTTGAGGCCTCAAGTAGGTCTGTTTTATGTTATGGGACTTGTTGGTATGTTCGGACGGGATTACGAGGGGCTCGGGTGTGTTTCAGATTAATTTCGGACCATTTTTCTTTATGTTTTCATTGATGGTTACTGCTGGTGTCTGATGTCTCAATAGTTCTTCACGATCACGTAGAGGGATTCTAAAGCTGAGAAATTTACTTATTCGCATTCGCGTCTTCAGGAACGTGTTTGTGTAGGGTTATGCTAATTACTGTTTGTGTTCGCATAAGGGAACCACGATTGCGTAGAGCTGAGATGGGGAGCTGGGAGTTCGTGAGTTCTACTCTGCGTTCGTGTGGGTTAGTCCGCATTCACGGAGAGTTAGAATCTGTGTGCATCGCATTCGCATGTAGGCTCGCGAACGCGTAAAGTATTTCAGAGATAGTGCATTTTCTTCTTTGCAATCAGATGTTATTTTTGCGATTGCGATTCATTGATTCGTCCAGTGATTATAAGTACTCTATTTTCGGGGGTTTCAGTCATTTTTACATATTCAAAGCTATGGAGCTCGGATTGAGACAATTTTTTAAGCAATTTTCACCACATGGATTAGGGTAAGTGTACTCTACTCGTCTTTGATTATATTTCATGAACCTATCTTCGTTTTGGCATTTGGATTATGAATTTCAAAGAGAAAGTTGGGAGTTTTGTCTAAAATTTCATAAAGTAATTTTTTGAGATTTGAACATCGATTCGGAGTCGGATTTGAGTAAAACTATTATGGTTGGGCTCATAGTTAAATGGGTTGTCAAATTTTATAAGTTTTGTCATATTTTACGATGCGGGCCCGGATTTGATTTTTGGTTGACTTTGGGTTTTTGATTAAAGATTTCACCTTTATCGATTGAGTTTGTTTTCTTTGGTATTATTTGATGTTCTTGAGTTTCTTTTGACTAGTTTTGAACCGTTCGGAGTCCGGTACGCGTAGGATGGCGTTTCTAGAGTATTATTTGACTTGCTCGATATTGGATTTGACTTGTTCGAGATAAGTAACACTTCTAAACTTAGTGCTGAGGGTATGAACCCATGAATATACGTGTTATTTTTTTGGTGTTGAGGTGACACACATGCTAGGTGACGGGCGTGTGGGTGTACATCGTGTGAATTATGACTCAGTTGATTCTGTGGTACTGTGTAGTTTCCCAATCTTGTTTCTATCCATGAAATTTCTACGTGCTAGAGTAATTGAACTGCGATCCATGTTAGAAATGATGTTTAGGCTATATGTGTATCCTATTGGGACCCACTAAGGTCATTTCTGTTGTTGGTTATTTGCTTAAATTGTAATTATGTACTTAGTCACATTCATCATTGCATATCATATTTCAGTCTCTGTTATCATTTATTGTTACATCATGTATCATTGTTTGGGCTGATTAGCATGAGATTTGTAAGCCCGATAGAATGGAAAGATTGATGAATGAGTGAAGCTGAGAGCCTGATTGTGAGTGATATTTATGGGATCGGACTGCATGCCACAAAATTATTTATTGATTCATGATGGGATCGGGATGCTTGCCGCGACATGTCATGTAGGCTTATATTAGCGCTTGGGCAGGATCTTCCCCTCCGGAGTTTGACATACCTGCAGTAAGTGCAGGTACCATTGAGTGACGAGTGCGAGTGTCGAGTGATCGAGAGTGTTGAGTGATTGGGAGGTGTTGAGTGATTGAGCGTGCTGAGAGAGGTTGAATACTCTGAGAGCATGAGCACATGAGCTTATCATTGTGGTGTTACATTTGACATGCATACTTGGCATGTAGGCATAGAGATGCATTTCCTCATGCTATATGGTATTGTGACATTTATGACTTATCGTACACATTGACATGTAGACATAGAGATGTACTTTCCTCATGCAATACGATAATGGAGCATCTTATCTATTTTTGAAAGTTTTTGAGAAAAATCACAGTTTTTCTGACATACTCACATTTTTGTGACTTTGGTGGAAGATTTGGGTTTTTACTGTTTTACCTGAAAAACATGCATATTTTCTGTAACTAAGAACGATTTGAGCATCATATCCATGAGTATTACTTGTACTGTTTTTATTATATTGTTACGAGTTCTTCTTGGCTATTGGTATTGGACTCTGACCATTGTCCAAGCTCGTCACTACATTCAACCTAAGGTTAAATTTGTTACTTATTGAGTACATGGGGTCAGATGTACTCATACTACACTTCTGCACCTTGCGTGCAGATTTTAGAGTTGATGTTGTTGTGTATGGTGGGAGCTAGCATTGAAGATGTACCTGCATTCCGGTTGTAGCTGCTTCTTGTTCATGGTAGATTTAGATTTATAAAAATCTATTTATGTACATTTCAAGAAGAAGATGTATTTATTTCATACCAACCTTGTAAACTCTAAATCTTAGAAGCTCGTGATTTTTCTACCAATCCTTGGGATCTTCGTATAAAAGTTCAGTTATTTCATTATTTATTTTCTCTAAAAATCTCGTTTGAGTCGGATTGTTGCTAATTGGTTTGCCTAGCGGGTTTGGTTAGGTGCCATGACGACTCGTTAGATTTTGGGTCGTGACAAGTTGGAATCAGAGCTCTAGGTTTATAGGTTCTACGAGTCATGAGCAAGTGTCTAGTAGAGTCTTGCAAAACGGTATGATGACATCCATACCTATTTTCCAGATGCTACAGGGCATTTAGGATAAACTTCCCATCTTTCTTTCCTTATCGTGCGACATTGATTCAGATTGAAGCGTATCTCTTCGAACTCCTCCTTCCACTCACTCGTATATGTATGTGAGCGCTCAGTATCAGTTGTGCATCGACGGCTTGTGGATTACATGGATGAGATGCGAGATGTGTTTCTATGTTTTGGAGTTGGGCCAGTCAAGAGGACTTGATGCCAGGTTTGGACCGGAGCTTAGGCTCGGTAGTTTCAACTGTGTGAACATGTGCTTTGGACTCATACGTACGGTTGTGCCACTAGGAGCGAGATTGATGGCTCAGTGATTGGTTTGGATGGCTATTTGATGATTGTGTTGTGACTGCGGGATGTGTTCAGATGGTTTGAATTTGACGAGAAAAGTTTGCTCGAGATGTGAAAAGGACCATTGGATGCTCGATTTCTATAGAGGTGTTATATAGTCTTGATTTTCTAGAGCTTTGAGGTATTATTTCATCTGTGGAACGAATTAGATTCTCATGTCTTATTAATAAGTTCAGACTCAGGAAGATTAAGTGATTGTGTAGTAATTGTGGATTTGAAAGGGTATAGAGGGATGCCAATTTGAGGCTAAGCAGGTGGATTATCTCCTACGGGGTGGTATACAGATATGTGATCTTTATGATGTTGTGTGGAGGCTTTCTTTTGTACTAGTGGCTTATAGGTATTGCATTTGGAGTTTTGATCGGTTGATAAAGTCAACTGACTGTCACAGGAATGAGTGTGATCCTAGCATATGATTTGAGGTATTCCATGGCCTGTGTTGCCTGAGGTTGCAAAGGATTTAGTTAAATTTAAGTACAGGATTATAGCAATAATAGAGTATGGGTATTGTGAGTTATTAGATGTTTTATTCTATGGATTTGATCCAAGTGGGGGAATCTGCTATCGACGATTTGATTGCATGGTTATGTGTTGTTTTGGTTTCGGTCCGAAGCTTGCTTGTGGATCGGTTATGACTTGTAGAGTTAGGTTTCGAGGGTGATTGATCAAGGACAATTCTGGATGCACGATGTATTAAACTTTATGGGTATATGAAGATTATGGAATGATTTGAGTTCTTATTCATAAGGGATGGAGTGCGCATGGAGTAGGAATTTATTCAGTTTCTTAGAGGTGTCAATTATTTCTTTAGGTGTTGTCATGCTAATGGGGCACAAGTCGTTTGTCCCCTTTGGGCGGTGACATTGAGATTTGAGTAGAGTGGATGACTCTCGAGAAGGTTCTAATGGATTCAAGATTTAAATGTGGCAATTGAGAATTTTTTGGACTTGTATATGACTAGAATCTGAGATTTGCGTCGGATGGTGTCGGGACTTGCAATATTTCTGTATCACTATGGATTCTACATTTCAGTATCAAGAAGGTCAAGGGAACAATTTTTGATTCACAGAAGGTCTCTTCAGAGTGGGGGACTCTATTGTGGTACTTTTGGGGTGCTAAGAGGGAATGCATCGACTTATGGGCCTTAGGGGGGTGTGGTTTTACTCTAGGATCTATTGTGGTGAGCTTTTGGCAAGGATCGTGGTGTTATGGCAAGGAGAAGTGTAAATTTGAGGGTAATTTGAAAGGCATTCGGAGAAATAAGACATCTTGGTAGTAGGTTGGATCAACACGATAATAGATATGATCGATTTTTTGGGTACTTATGATGTGGGGAGTCTCTACAGGTGTTTTGTGGTAATACTCTACGGATTGGTGACCTGCATGGCCTGGTTGAGTTAGAGGGATTCGATTCTAATGGCTTGGTTATGCGCAAATAGGTTTCGAAGTGTTCTCGACGGTTTCTGCCATAACTTGAGAAGGATTTATCTTTAGGTATTAAGGGTAAGTAGCGATTTATGGTTTTCTCCTGGATGGGATCAAGTGGAAGGTTCTGACTAATTGGGTACGTATTCTGTTTGTGACTCAGAGTTTATTATGATATTCTCGTGATTTTCTTATGATGGCATGATAGATGCAGTGCGTCTTGTGAGATTGAGATTTGCATGTACAAGGTGGTGGTTCAGTTTTGAAGGGATGATTGTGATCTCTTAGACAATATGGACGGTTTCATGGATTAGATGAATGCTATTACTACTTGGTATTGCCTGAGAAGGGTGTACATTTTAGAATGCGCAATGGTTTTCGACTTACAGATGCTTCATTGGTATTGTGGTATTCACCTGGTAGATCGACTGCTGCTGTTATGATTTTTGCTCTGTGGCATGGAAGAATTATGGAAGTATTTCTCGTAGGATGATCGTGTAGGAGAGATCTGTTAGACATCCGGGTGGTGGATTTGGGATCAGCTATGGTGATTTGTGTCTTTTATAAATTTGGAGACTGGGAGTCCTCAGAATCAGATTATTTCACGGTTGTGGACTGTGAGAATGTGGCCAAAGTTAGCTAGACGGTGGTACATGTTATGGTTAGATCATTGTGGACTTTTTAGGGCTATTTATCCATTTGGGGATGACTAAAGTTGGTTTGGGAGCCCATTGGTAAGCCCAGGGAGGATGTGTATTCGACATCTGTTCGGATTTGTTGACTCTGTACTACTATTATTGAGGGATGTTCCATTCGGTTAGAATTGATTTTATTTATATCTAATATGTTCTATGTGTTACTTTTCCATGCTACAAGGGGTTGTGATTAGGGTGTGTAATGATCGATTGCGCCTTGGTTATGGTCTTTCGGGATGGTGGCATATTGTGTCATTTGTTTCTTCATGGTTATGGCCATGCACTTCGTGTACTTGATGTCGAATTGCGTGTGGTTGTTGATTTTGGACATTGTGGCTTGAGGTATTTCATATAGACAGGCGTTTTGATGGGGTCACGCATTGCAGCTGGGTTACGTTGGATATGATCCTTTGTTATACATTTGTGGGTCTTGGTTCTACTATATGTGATGTGTTCATAGCATTGCGTTTGTGGTGGTACTTGTTGAGCTTGTGGGGTGGTTCTCAGTTGAATCACTTTCTATGTTTGAATACATCAGAGTTGTTTTCTATTGGTGCATGGGTTGCACGGGTTGCACGATTTGTGGCTCTAGGTAGTATCAGTGTGGCATGTCAGTAAAGTTTCTTGTATTTGACGAGATGAAGTCTTTGGGCCCAAAGTGGTTTGGAAGAATAATATCGGAAGTCATCTTAGGATTTTTCTTTGGTTCTTGTCATTCGAGAGAGAGCTTCATGGCTTGTGGATTTTGTGAGTGGTTATGAGTTTCTGTGTGTTTCTTTCATCATCGGCAGTTTACGAAGGTTTTGAACGAGGTTTTATTTGATATGAGGTTTACGGTATCGTGACTGTTTTGAGCAGTTACTGTGACAAAAAATTATTGCTGCGGGTATGCGAGTTGTGTGGTGTATCATGTGACTACATCTTGGGTTATGCTTATGGCTAGATACAACTTTTTCAGACTTGTATAGTGTGTAGGTGCGAGATTTTTCGTAGATTTCGGGTCTTGTAAGGAATTTCGGATGTTGAAAATTGGGTTCTAAGGCTTACGGACTAAACTTAAAGTAATGATCTTTAGTTATGTTGTGTTTTCAGGCTTACATGGATTGGGAAGACGTGGGATCACCCCGGCGTATGTGCATGGTAAGGTTACACGGCGATTTGATGGCTTTGGAACGATTTTGGGCACGTTCGAGGACGAGCATATGTTTAAGTGGAGGAGAATGTAATGGCCCGACCATTCGTTTTGAGAATTTGCATTCCATTTAGCCATTTGAAGTCTTGAATAGATTCATATGATGTATCATGACTTGTGTGTATCGTTGGTTTTGGTTTTCAGGTAATTCGGGATTGATTTGGAAGAATGATTCTCAACTAGGAATCTTTAATGGACTTTTGATGGTTCGGTCAGGTCCGGATGGTGATACTCATAGCTTCATATTTATGAGTATTACTTGTACTGTTTTCATTATATTGTTACGAGTTGTTCTTGGCTGTTGGTATTGGACTCTGACCATTGTCCAAGCTCGTCACTACTTTCAACCTAAGGTAAACTTTGTTACTTATTGAGTACATGGGGTCGATTGTACTCATACTACACTTCTGCACCTTGCGTGCAAATTTTGGAGTTGATGTTGTTGTTGTGTATGGCGCTAGGCATTGAAGATGTACCTGCGTTTCGGTTTTAGCTGCCTCTTGTTCATGGTAGCTTTAGATTTATAAAAATCTATTTATATACATTTCAAACCGATGATGTAATTATTTCATACCAACATTATAAACTTTAAATCTTAGAAGCTCATGATTTGCACTACCAATCCTTGGGATCGTTGTATAATAATTCAATTATTTCTTCATTTATTTTTTCTGTAAGTCCCATTTGAGTCGGATGGTTGCTAATTGACTTACCTAGTGTGTTGGGTTAAGTGCCATCACGACTAGTTGGATTTTGGGTCGTGACAGAATGATACCAGCGCAACATCCTTTGAGGTACAACACATAAAAAAACTCCATCTAATCAAGTGAGATACTACTATTGAATTACCTGCTGAAGGAGGATTGGAAATTCAAAGATTAACAGCCAAAAATCAAGCACTGCTTGCTAGCACTACATGGAGGTTATTCCATAACACCCTACCTTGTGTGGTTTGATCCTTCTTTCCAAATATTTTCCCTTTTGTTTACCCTCAAAATAAGATAACAATTGAATTTGTGAGTATTTTTAAGGATATGTGATCTAACTTGATAAAAAATGATAAATCAGATTGCAATTGAAATAAATAATGGGAAAGTAAATGCAGACCACATGTTGATATTCAATTTTTCCCTATAATATTTTCAAAACGCATATATACCTTCAAAACAATGCATTAGCATCAATTAATATTTTTTCATAATATTTGCATTTTTAATGATTTTTAATTAATTTATCCCAGTATTTTATTACATAAATAATTACTAATTGCATTACAAATGATTTTATAACAATTTATGGCTTAATTTTACCATTTATATTTATACTAAGCTTTAATTATTTTATAAATAGCCATGTTTGCATTTTTGGGGTATAATTGCAATAACTTTGCAATAATAGCTGATGTATGCATTATTACCTTATTTTACCAAAACATTGATTTTTATATTTTTAAAATATTGAATAATTGTTTTAAAACATTTTTTATGCATGAAATTCATTTTTTACAATTTGTTAATTATTTTTACAAATTATTTTATTAATTAATTGGGTATTTAACAAATAGTCATTTTAATCCCTTTTAATTTTCGGACCTAACCCCATTATACCAGCCCAAACCCCTAAAAACATAGCCCAATTCACCCCACGCCCAATGCAGTACCTACCCGACCCAAAGACCCCGCCTAATCGTGGTCGTTGATCTATAAGATCAACGGTCTACGTTATTTCTTACCATTTTTAATCCTAACCCAAACCCTAACCCCCTCATTCATTTTCCTTCCGCTGTCATCGTTTCCCATTAACCCCTCCCGTTCTCTCTCAGTAACTCTCTAAACCCTAATCGCCATCACCGGCAAAACTCCCCGTCTATGGAGTTTCTGTGTATTTTCCGGCCCTTACCGGTCTTTTACACCTTCTGGTTGTTTGATTACATGGATTCCTAAGAGAATCTCAAAGAGATTCAACTTGGTTTTTGTCCGAAACTTCTTTACCAGCCTGTCTATGGCCATTCTCGTTTGTGAGTATTGATTTTCTCCTATTTTTAGTTCGAATCTATGGCTTTTAACTGAGTTTCTTTCATCTCTGTTGTTTTTGAAAAACCCTAGTTCAATGACTACTTGGATCTGTTCAGATCCTCGAAGATCTGAGATATTCTGAGTTCTATTTGGTATTTTTTCCCAAAAATCTTCTATTTTGTTAATGTTATTCCGATTCCATTACTTTTCTGAAATTAGGGTTCCGTCCTAAGTTTCTTCAAAAAGGTTTTTCTAACTTGCAAGTGTTGAATCTGATTATTTCTTTACTAGTTTGATTAATCTTCGTGCATATGCTTAAACCCTAGATGTTTCTGTTCATGACACTGATTTTTTCAATTTTTTCCCGTTATTGTGTTTATTTCTGTTAACCCAATTAAATTGACTGATTCTATTTAGGTTTCGAATAACTTTTTCCTGTTAAAATCAGTATTTTTCGGTATTTTTACCTATTTCCTTATTAGTTATACTTGCCTTAATTAAACTATCAGTATGCTTTGGGGATTTGATTGACTCCTATATGGTGTAAGATTGATTTATTGCCTTATTTGAGCCCTAGTTCTGTACCATTAATTGACTCTCCCCAATTTAAAGGGTCTCTTCCGGATTCCTCTATAGGAATTGATTCCCTAATTGGCTGATTGATTTTATTTGATTACCCTTGTTTTACGAACTGTGATTTCCTTTTTACCTTATTTATTTTACCTCACTAAGTGCTATATATACACTCTCATTCTGATTCTTCAAACACGAACAATAGTTCACAAACACACTCACACACTTTGCTCTCATCTCTTTACTACTTGTGTTCATTGCACTGTCTAGCCGGCTGAAAGCCAAGGCTAGACCACTGAATCCTGCATACTTTCACCTTCTATTTTCGCTTCCTTTAACTAGTATGTTCCTATTCCTAATGTCGTTTATTATACTATGAAGCTTGAACCTATGTGCTCTCTCATCTGTTGCTTTACTTCTGTTGAATTCATGCCTCTTCTGTATTTCACTTATCATGTCTACTACTGTGTTTAACTCTGTCTCTTTCCTGTTTATATGTTTACTTCTGTTTAAGTTTCAATCTTTACTATTTATTGTTACAAACCAACATGTTTACCTATGTGTTTAAGTTTCAATCTTTCCTGTTTATTGCTTTAAGCCAGCGTGTTTACTTTTGTGTCTAAGACTCTCATCTTTCCTGTCCACTAATCTCAATTGGTATGACCAATTATGTGTAGTTAAATCCATGTCCTCTCTACGAATTGATTAGCATGACTACTTCTGCATTACACCTCTATGTTTTCCTGTCTATTGCTTCTAGTCAGTATAATTACTTCTAGCATTAGGTATGGCTGTTAGACTTAGGTGTTTCTTGTTTAAGACCCTAAATCAGTATGTCCTGGTGAATGTTATGAATGTCAATCTTCCCCTGCCTGCTCTATGTCCTTGTTAACTAGCATGCTTTCCTTCCACCCTGTTTCTATGTGCTCCTTATTCAGGATTCATGTTTCCCAACCCCTTGCTCCCCTCTCTATGTAATTGTTTGTCCTCAGCATGCTATATGCTCACCAAGGGTTAACTAATAAACTAAGTTGAATCTGGGTAGTGTGAGTCTTTGCTTTGAGACATTGTCACTATGTTTCTACTTGTTGTTTTTTGCTGAACCTTTGTTTTTTTAGAATGTTTCTAAACTTGTTTACACTTCTAAACTGTTTTTTCACTTCTAATATGTTTTCACTTCTAAACTATTTTCACTTCTGAACTGTTTTACTTCTGGACTGTTTCCTAAAACTATTTCTACTCTTTCAAGCACTATCTTCCACTCCTACTCTTAGAATTTAGGATCCTGCCCCTCCAGTGTGAGCACTGCCTAGGAGTCCATGAGACTACTCCGAACTCTGACACACTGGTGCTGGCCCTTCCATATTGCACAAAATTGTTTTCTCATGTGAGCATTGCCCGGGGTCCCTAAGGCCCTTGGGAACTTTGACGCACTGCGATACTCTCTTGGACACTATGAGATATTGGTACCTTGGATTTGGTTGAAGGCCTGGTCTTCCAGGTTTACTTTGGGGCCTATCCAGGCTCCCTATAGTATAGCAGTTTCATTTTTGTAATTCATTCATTCTTGGCCTGTAATAATAATTCTTGTAAAATAGATATTGGCGATATTAGTAAAATGGGAGGGACTTTTATATATGTTTTGTGGGGAAATCGGGTAGGAATCGTACTCCTAGGATTGTTGTGATTATATATGCATTAGAAACCATGCTTATAAGATTGTTTTGTGCACTAGAAAACATGCTTATAGGTGCATCATATCATTTTTCCTAAACTTCTGCTTTCTAAAGTTCTGCATACTCATGTGTACTTTGAAATCCTGTCACTAGGTTGTTATTAATTCTGCCTAATAATCATGTTCATAAAGTTTTCCTATGTGCATTAGAAACCATGTTTTAGGACTTTTATTGCACTCGCCTAAATACCACGCCTATGCCTATATCGCATAAAATCAGTAGCAACCATGTCTATAAGAGTAAGTTTAAAAGAAGTCCCAACACCTAGATAACATGTTTACAGAGATAAATGTATAAAATCAGTTCTGTAATGTTCAGCACCTAGACAACATGCCTATAGGACATAATGAACTCAAACTGCTTGTTTAAAACCGCTTGTTCGTATTAAGACTCTGATTAACAATTAGATATCATGTTTATAGGACATCTCAGATCCACGCGTAGGCAAGCATGTAGGATAATTGAAATCTTGCAAATTGTAAAACTATGGTTTGCTTAACTATTTGTGAACTGCTCAGATTCAGCGAGTCCTAAAATCAGTAGGCAAACTGATTAGGTCTCCACTGCCTCGCTTTAACACAATGCTTCATATATTATGTTTGTCATGCTCACCTAGATATCCTTCTTTAGGACTCTTAAAGTATCTGAAGTACTGTTGTTTGAGACGTGCAATTGACTGCTTATTTGTGGAGGTAAATGTGAGCCCCCTTAATTGTTCCTTTACCTGACAGTCCTACTTGTTTTAATTGTCTCTTAGATTTTCGCCTTTTAGGCACTTTAGGAGAGTCTAGAACTTCCTTAATTAGAGGTCCTAAACACCTCCAGGGCCATAAGAAAGGGATGGGTAATGCACGCATAGATTACGTTTAATTAGAATCGCTTATATAACCACCAAGGGAGGGTAATTGGGTAGTAAAGGATATGATGACATGTGCGCTAATGCCACGTTTAACCCCTCTACTTGAGGAAGGTTTACCGGGTATTGTACAGAAGTGATCCTATAGGCAATAAACCTAGAACCCATATATTCCCATTTTTTGTAATCCATATGTGTGCTTAAACTGCTTTACTTGCTTAATGACTAATTCACAAAATGAGTTTGGCCAGGACCCATCGTTGTGGACCTCGAGGGGTGCCTAACACCTTCCCCTTAAGGTAATTTCAAGCCCTTACCCAATCTCTGGTAATGTAACCGGTTTCATGAGTTACTTGCATTAGGTGCCCTAACGGACCTTAAATCCGTTAGGTGGCGAATCTTCAATTTCCATACCCTTTTCCCAAAAGGAAACGAGTTATCCCAAAGCATTTCGAAACCCAGACCCCGCAAAAGGGGAAAAAGGGGGGCGCGACAACATGGCAACTCTACTAGGGATTATAGGCTTTTACCATAACAAACTTGCTTTTTGTAAATAGTCTTAAGCATGCTTCTTTTTTGTTAATACGTGTGCACCATTTCCCTTTCCTCTTATGTGAATTTAATAGCCCGTTTTGAGCATTTATGATTTCCTTTACTACAAAAACTGACTTTTCTTTGTTTTCCTTTCTTAAACGTCAATTAAATACCGCATTTATTATTTTTCTAACGTGCAAATACGTGACAACATGCTATTTACTGCTGCATAAATCATGCTCAACATCATATTCGACTCGTGCATAATAAATCCATAGCAACGCTTGATGAGTGGTTGCGCTCTTCCTATATATCACCCTTTAAATTTGGAAAGGCTTATTTGCGGTAAAACTAGTCGATCAACGGTGCAATCGACGGTTCTGTGCCTTTCCCACTCAAGATTTTTGCTTGAGGGTACAAGTCTAGACCCCCATAGCAACCTTACTCTGATTATAACTGTACATGCATCATGGTCAAACCTAGCCGGGTTAATATGTTGTCCACATAATAACCCTTTAAGACAAACCTTATCTAAATGTCCACCGGGGTTTCCATAATCCCAACGGACGCAACCACATTTTGTGCATTAATTTTGGAGAACTAAATGCCAATATGCTAATCATGGATATATAAATAGTCGAATCTAGAGGGGGAAAGGGTCTAAACTTATTTGTTTTGTAGAAAATGTTGCACGAGGTCCCCAGGTTCAGCATGGTCCGTAGTATACCACCACTGCTACTAGATTGGTGAGAAAATCTTTCCTCAAGTGACAAAAAACATGTGAAGAAGGTCCTGGGAAATTTGCCTTCTCTGTTAGACATCCAACCAAATAACATGTTGATAGAAGCTGAAACCATGTTCTGGGATCATGAAAGATCAGTGTTTCACTTCGGGGATATAGAAATGACCCCGCTCCTAGAAGAAATTGGGGGATTTGCTGGGCTACCTTGGGACAGCCCTGGGCTATTGGTACCAGAAAATCGCACTGGTAGGGGATTTCTAAAAATGATGGGTCTGAAAAAGAACGCCGATTTGGAGTGCTTAAAGAAATCTTATATACCATTTGATTACTTGTATGAGAGATACAATCATAGAAAGTCCTACCGTATTTTCCATGATGATTTTTCCATCACTTTCTTGGGTCATATTCACCGCAGAATTTTCGTGTTCATTGTTTGCTTCCTGGGTATGATAGTGTTCCCAACGAAAAGGGAAAGAATTCACACTAGACTGGCTATGGTCACCAAGACTCTAATGAAAGGAATCAAGGGAAATACATAAACCATAGTCCCTATGATTATAGTTGATATCTACCGGGCCTTGGACCACTGCCAGAAAGGGTCCAAACATTTCGAGGGCTGCAATCTGCTGCTGCAGTTGTGGTTAATGGAGCATCTCCAAAAAGGTCAATATTTCCAAGAGTTTCCACGAAGGGCGTGGAATGACCATATTTCCTTCCATCACCCTAAACGGATGACTTATATTCTGGACATGTTTGCTCAACCAGAGAGTGCTAAGGAATGGGTGGAGTTCTTCAATGACTGAGGATCAGGTTCAGTGGATGTTTGAATGGTTCCTTATTGACGAGTTCATCATCAGGTCAAGGGACGATCCTCACTTATTGTTGATCGGGTTAAGAGGAATATACCCTTATGTTCCCATCAAGGTTAAGAGGCAGGCAGGCGGGAAGCAGATCATACCGCGGGTCGCGAAGATAAGTCATTTCCGGGTAGATTTTCAGGATGAAGACATCCCTTACAAGTGTCAAGCTCAGCATATGTGGCACTCGAAGATTATTGTGGAGAAGGAAACCATCGATCCAGACAGGTATCATGTGGGACATGCACCCTTTTACCCGGCATGGTTGGAGGAAAACTTAGTTGGGAAAGTTGAGCCAGGAATTGGTCTGGGAAACAGGGTCATAGACGAAGATGCAGAAACCCAAGTAAAATACAACAAGTTGCGCAAGAGGATTCATGACTTCGAGGTCGAACATCAGGAGATACACGATACAGATAAGAGATTAATCAAGGAATGGAGGGAGATGGCTATCATCTCCAATGAAAGGGTAGAATATCTGGAGCAGGGCTTGATGGAGTTAGGAGAAAAGACAAGGAAAAGAACACCGACTGCCAGAATACTGAAGGAGGCGAGGGAGGACATCTAGCAAGAGTATACCTGTTGTTGGGCATGCGCGAACTAGGGGACCTGATTGATGGAGTCAGAAAGATCAAGCTTCGGGAAGGTCCTTCTAGGACCAAGTAGATTATATTTATTTGCTTCTCCAAATGTAATAAGGCCAAGTGCCAGTAGTGACTTATCTTTTGTTATCTTAGTGTCGTTTTGGGATTCATCTGTTTTTATATTAATGAAATGAGGCATTTATTAGCATCTAAGTTCTCCAAAACAACTTGTCGCTAGGTATACCTCGGGAACAACGAGGCTCCCAAAATAGGACGTGAATTTACATTCCGCAATATGTGCTTAAATATTGCAAATATTCTTTTCAGAACTCTTACTGACTTGGCTACCTTTTGTTTCTTCATGCATACTGGCATCATCAGCTTATCTTACTAGATCCAGGGTCCCTCCACCTTCTCCTCATCCAAGTCCACCAAAAGGCAAAGGGAAAGCAAAGATGGATGATTTGAACGGCACCAGAAAAGACAACAACACACATGTTGAACATGCAGAAACTTCTGATGGCCGAAGTACTCAGGCCCAAATGATGTGGTATCACGACTTGAGCAGAAAATACTAGAACTCCAGGGTGAGATCGAGCATGTCTGGAGCTTAAAAAATCTATCCCTTACACTCAATATCCCATATGTCAACCATTCAAACACTCAGAACCCCGCACCACCGCAAAACACACCCAACAAGCACCTACAAAATCCTCCCGCACCTCACAATTACACAACCCCACCATAAGATCAAACTATCCCTCCACAATATCAGCAAAACACTTACCATACTTCAAAAAATACCCCACAAATCATTCCCGAACCCCAGAACTCCACCAATGATCACCATTATACCCAAACTCTCAGTCACCAAAACAACTCTATATACGTGGAAACCCTACCTCACTCCATTCATCCTGTATCCTTTGCACCAGAATCCACTGAGAAGGACCTGCTCACTAAGAACCAAGCTGAAGAGCTCAAGAAGTTGACAAGTCGGGTTCAAGGCGTCGAAGAAGGAAAAGGGATAGAAGGTCTGAACTATGAAGACATATGCATATAGCCAGATGTAGAACTGCCGGAGAGTTACAAACCTCCCAAGTTCGAAATGTTTGACAGAACAGGTGATCCCAGGGTTCATATAAGGACTTAGGGGTCAGAAAGGATGAAAGGATCCAAATGAAGCTTTTCATGAGGAGTCTTACAGGAGATGCTTTATCTTGATACATCATCCAGGATCCTAAGAATTGGGCCAACTGGGTGAGTATGGCATCTGACTTCATGGACAAATTCAGGTTTAACATAGAGAATGCGCCGGATGTCTTCTACATTCAGAACTTAAAGAAGAAGCCCACTAAGACCTTCCACGAGTATGCCACTCGTTGGAGGTCAGAAGCAGACAAAGTCAAGCCGGCATTGGACGAGGAACAGATGAACATGTTCTTTGTCAGAGCACAGGATCCGCAGTACTATGAAAGATTGATGGTTATTGAAAACCATAAGTTCTCCGATATCATCAAACTCGGAGAAAGGATTGAAGAGGGCATTAAAGGTTGTATGGTGACAAACTTTGAGGCATTGCAGGACACAAATAAAGCATTGCAGTCAGGGGGTATATCAAAGAAGAAAGATGCGGGAACAGTAATGGCCGCCCAAGGACCCAAAACTCCGCTTGTATATCAAACCTCCCCACTTACATACTAAGAACCTCCACCCACATATTAACCATCACCTCTCAGATATTCCAAACTAGCCACTCTTATCGCACATATAATTCCCAACCCTCTCACTTTCAGTCACCTCCAACTCGTCCATACTATCCAAGACCTCGGCCTAACTTTGACTGCAGACCACCTAAACAATACACTGCCATTGCCGAACCCATTGACCAGGTGTATGAATGGTTGAAGGTTGCTGGTTACGTCACCCCGATACCTGCTGTGACCGTGGAGAATTCATCCTATTGGGTCAACCCAACTAAGACCTGTGCATATCATTCTGGCATGAAAGGGCACACCATTGACGAGTGCCGAACACTAAAGGATATGATCCAGACCTTGATTAATAATAAGGTCATTCAAGACAAAGAAGCTACACCCAACGTCCGCAACAACCCCTTCCATATCATATGGGTGAAGGTATCAATGTGATGGAGACCTATGAGGAATGGGATCCCGAGGGATCAATTGGACTTATCAAAGAGGGTGACAATTCTAAGAAACCGGTAGTCACGCTCAATCCTATTATAGTACAAATACAGCCGCCAGTGGAGTTTGAGGTAGCTGTATCAGTTCCATTTGAAGTTGAGATAGCACCCCTCGCAGCTGTGCCTGTTCCATTCGAAGTGCAAGTAGCCACACCTTTCACAGTGACAGTGCTAACCACACCACCTTTCGACACCAAGGTTGTACCCTGGGATTATGTGGCCGAAGCTAGAAGAAAAGGAAAGACCAAAATAGCAGAATCCAGCACTGCGTAAGGAATGAACATAACACGAAGAGTCTATACACCAGAGCATTTTGGAGAATCCAGTAAGTTGGCTTCTAACAGACCACCCGTTATTGAAACAAGCCCGGATGACCTTTGGAGGAAAGTGCAAGAAAGGGAGTATTCAGTCACCGATCATTTGAACAAGACTCATGCTCAGATATCTATCATGTCACTGCTAAAGAATTCAAAAACGCACATGAATGCTCTCTTAAAGGTGTTTAGTGAGGCATATGTACCTAACAACATATGGTCAATATGGTGGGACAGGTGCTGGCAAGTCACAAAATCACCTTCCACGAGGACGAGCTGTCACCCGAGGGTTTGAATCATAACAGAGCACTGCACCTTACCGTGCAATGTGAGGATAATTTCATTGCTAGAGTTCTGATAGGTGAGGGATCCAGTATCGATATTTTCCCATTGACAACACTGAAGAGGTTGGGCAAAGGCCTGTATGAAATACGAGAAGGGACTATGAATGTGAAGGCATTTGACGGGTTTCAGAGAGCTACCATTGGAGAGATCAATATTTGTCTATAGATGGGGCCTACATGGTTTGATGTTGAGTTCCATGTGCTGGATATATTTGCACCATACAATCTGTTGTTGGGACGACCCTGGATATATGTCACTGGGGCTGTAGCGTCAACTTTGCATCAGGCAGTGAAGTTTGAGTGGAACCACCAAGAAGTGATTATCCATGGAGAAGGGAGCAACCCTACTTACACCCATCAGACCATCCCGGTGGTTGAAAATAGAAGAAACTAGGTGGAGAGACTTATCATCATATCGAGAGGGTCAACGCGATCGAGAAAGATAAGTGGTGGCGTAGCAAGATATAAATTATACTAGCATGGAGAGGATATGAACCCAGCAAGGGGTCGTGGCAAAAATCTTCAGGGTATCTCAAAGCCAATACAACTAAAGCACAATGGTACCACTTTTGGACTAGGATATCAATACATCTGGCAAGAGTTCCAAGACTGGTCACCACCATGGAGTGGTCCTTACTATCCACTTGAGCAGCCTGTACTGCACCTGGGTCAGACTTTCCAGTAGACCGACATCATATAGGGATCAGAGGAGGAAGAAGCATTGGCCGCCTTGAGGAACCTATTCCTGTAAGATGATGACATGGATTGTTGTGTAGTTTTTGAGGAGGAGGAAGAGGAAGGCCCTACCATCAGATATGTGGAAAGAGGATCATTCCTCAAGAATTGGACTGCCAGACCATCCAGGGTCCGACGAGTCCCGGGGTAGCAAGGCTGAACAACATTATTTTATTTTTCTGAATGATGATTTCCCTTTTTGCATTTTGTTTAAAATAATATTTCCAATATTCCAAAATGTTGTTTTAATTATTGAAAACCGCATTTGTTTGACACGTTCAATGAATTAATGATTACCATTACCACTTCTCTCTCATATATTTATCTATACAGCATTACTATTTCTTATCTCAATGAACCGACAACTGTGATATGTAATGAGGCAACGCAACAAAAGGATAGTGATTCAGAAGAAGAGGATGGCATACCTGAGGAAATTGTCAGAGAACCGGAGGAATTTGAGAACAAGCCTAAGTCCAACCTGGAAGAGACTGAAATAATCAACTTAGGAGATTCCGAAACTGTCAAGGAGACCCGCATCAACATTCACATGTCTCCGTCAGAAAAAGAAGAGTACACACAGTTCTTGAAAGAGTATGAGGAAATCTTCGCATGGTCGTATGACGATATGACCGGATTAAGTATATCTACTGTGGCCCACAAGTTGCCCACAAACCCAATGTGTCCACCAGTGAAGCAGAAACTCAGGAAATTCAAGCCTGATATGAGTCTGAAAATCAAAGAGGAAGTTATTAAGGAAATTAAGGCCAAGGTCCTCAGGGTAGTCGAATACCCAACCTGGTTAGCCAACATCGTGCCAGTTCTGAAGAAGGACGGGAAGGTTAGGATGTGTGTCGATTATCGGGATCTCAACAGAGCCAGCCCAAAGGATGATTTCCCACTTCCAAACATACACATCTTAATCGACAGTTGTGCCAGACATGAACTCCAGTCCTTTGTAGATTGTTTCGCCGGTTACCATCAAATTTGGATGGATGAGGAGGACACTGAGAAAACCGCTTTCATTACACCCTGGGGGTGTACTGTTACAAGATGATGTCGTTCGACCTAAAGAACGCTGGGGCCACCTACATGAGGGCCATGACTACAATCTTTCATGACATGATACATAAAGAGATTGAGGTGTATGTGGACGATGTCATCATTAAATCCAAGAAGGCCACAGATCATATAGCAGACTTGAGGAAATTCTTCGACAGACTGCGTAAGTACAACCTGAAGTTAAACCCAGCAAAATGTGCATTCGAGGTTCCTGCCGGAAAGTTATTGGGATTCATCGTCATCCGCCGAGGGATAGAATTGGATCTGTCAAAATTCCAAGCCATCCATGAGATACCACCGCCAAAGAGTAAGAAGGATGTAATGAGTTTTCTGGGAAGGCTAAACTACATCAGCCGATTCATAGCCCAATCCACAGTTATATGTTAGCCAATTTTCAAGATGTTGAAGAAGGATGCTGCACCTAGTTGGACCGAAGATTGTCAAAAGGATTTTGACAAGATCAAGGAGTACTTATCAACACCACCGGTCTTGGTCCTGCCAGAGCCAGGTAGACCATTGCTACTCTACCTTGCAGTACTAGATGGAGCTTTCGGCTGTGTTCTGGGGCAGCACAACGAAACAGGGAGAAAAGAACAGGCCATCTACTACCTGAGTAAGAAGTTTACCCCCCATGAGGCACGGTACTCTTTGCTGGAATGTACCTGCTGCGCTTTAACCTGGATAGCTCAGAAGATGAGGCATTAATTATGTGCCTATACAACATACCTCATATCGAGAATGGATCCTTTGAAGTATATCTTTCAAAAACCTATGCCTACTGGTAAGCTAGCTAAGTGACGAATCTTGTTGAGCGAGTTCGACATTGTTTATGTAACTCAGAAAGCAGTCAAAGGACAGGCACTGGCAGATCATCTTGCTGAAAACCATGTGGAAGGAGAGTACGAACCCCTGAAAACATATTTTCCCGATGAAGAGGTACTATTCGTGGGAGAAGAAATTGTTGAATCCTATGGCGGTTGGAGAATAATTCTTTGACGGAGTGACAAATTTCAAAGGAGTCGGTATTGGAGCCGTTTTGGTATTGGAAGCTGGTCAACATTATCCGGTATCTGCAAAACTCAGATTTCCCTGCACTAACAACATGGTGAAATACGAGGCTTACATATTAGGACTCAACATGGCCATTGACATGAACATTTAGGAGTTGCTGGTGATCGGTGATTCAGATTTGCTTCTGCACCAGGTACAAGGAGAATGGGCAACCAAGAATTCCAAGATATTACCATATTTGCACCATGTGCAGGAATTGAGGAAAAGGTTCACAACGATAGAGTTTTGACATGTTCCCAGAATTTAGAATGAGTTTGTCGATGCATTGGCCACTTTGTCATCAATGATACAACATCCAGACAAGAACTTCATTGATCCTATCCCAGTAAGGATCCATAGTCAGCCGGCATATTGTGCTCATGTTGAAGAAGAAACAGATGGGAAACCTTAGTTCCATGACATCAAAAAGTATCTAACAAAAGAAGAATACCCGGAGCATGCAAACCATACTCAGAAACGCACGCTTCGGAGATTGTCCAACAATCTCTTCCATAGCGGAGGAACCCTATATAGAAGAACTCCTGATTTGGGATTATTGGGGTGTGTCGACGCGAAAGAAGCTTCTAAGTTGCTAGAAGAGATACATGCTGGAACCTGCGGCCCGCATATGAAAGGCTTTGTCTTGGCCAAGAAGATACTCAGGGCCGGCTATTTCTGGATGGCGATGGAGACAGATTGCATCCGATATGTTCAAAAATGCTACCAATGTCAAGTGAATGAAGATATGATAAAAGTGCCGCCGAGTGAGCTCAATGCAACAAACTCACCTTGGGCATTCGCCGCCTGGGGAATGGATGTCATTGGTCCAATCGAGCCCACCACCTCAAACGGGCATCAGTTCATCTTGGTAGCTATTAATTACTTCACCAAATGGGTCAAAGCAGCATCTTACAAAGCAATGACTAAGAAGGTTGTGGCAGATTTTGTCTGCGATCGGATTGTCTGTCAGTTCGGAGTTCCAGAATCTATCATCATTGACAATGTCGCCAATATCAATAGTGATCTGATGAAAGCCATGTGCAAGACTTTCAAAATCAAGCTCAAGAATTCCACAGCATACATAACTCAAATGAATGGAGCAGTAGAAGCCACCAACAAAAATATCAAGAAGATACCGAGGAAAATGGTAGAGAATCACAAAGAATGGCACGAGAAACTACCATTCGGCTTACTGGGATATCGTACCATAGTCCGCACATCAACCGAGGCAACACCCTATTTTCTAGTTTATGGTACTGAAGCTGTTATTCCCGCCGAAGTAGAGATTCCTTCCTTAAGGATCATACGAGAAGCTGAGCTCGGTGACGCAGAATGGATAAAGAGCCGTTATGAGCAGCTAGTCCTCATAGACCAAAAAAGTATGAATGCGGTATGTCATGGAAAACTTTATCAGAACAGGATGTCCAGAGGCTTCAAAAAAAGAGTCAAGCTGAGACAGTTCACGCCGGGGAAGCTGGTGTTGAAGAAGATCTTTCCGCATCAAGATGAAGCCAAATGGAAATTCTCTCCCAATTGGCAAGGTCCTTACATGGTTCACAGAGTAATGACAGGGGGAGCCCTCATACTCATAGAAATGGACGGAGAAGTATGGCCAAAACCAATCAATTCAGATGCAGTCAAGCGATATAATGTGTAACACATTTTTCCGATTTTTCATTTTGTTTTAAGGCCCTGTCGACGAAAGAACAAATCGGAAAATAGTAAATTTGATGAATATTCATTTTATACGGTCTCATCTTTATCACACTTCTTTGTCTTCCAAGTCAAAAATAGTTTAGTTCTAAACTCCTTTCTTTTTCCATTTAGCTTTTATTGTTTGTTTGGGTTTGTAACTATGTGACCACTGGAAGTGGAAGAGCTATTTGATGAGACTTCATCAGATGATTGTACAAGAAGGAACTAGATAGATTAGAGAGAAAAAAAGAACAGATGAGAAAAAATGATAATGATAAATAAATAAAGGAATTTTGGATTGGGTCAGGAATCCAAGTTTGGGGCGGTATGGATAAAAGAACTTCCTATGTTATACTATTCAATTCTCGACGACGAATTGATTTGATAGTTCAGATATTGTTATTCATGATANTGTTACCGTGCCGAGAAAGACGTTATAGCGACCATCCTGGGACTTCCACGATCGTTGACCTGTCTCGGACCGGGGAAGACGTTCTTCAAGACAGGACATATGGTACAGAAAGGATCATCTAAGGATCTTGTCTGGATGGAGATGTGTCGTCCCTAAGCAAGACGGTAAAAAAACAATAAAGACTTTTAAGAATACATAAGACTCTCTCTGGGGATGCGAAGAATATTTGAAACGACTTTCGAACCATCACACGGATTCCGACTCAACTACCGTAAGAACAGAAAGCAAGGGCAAAAAAGGATTCTATGCGCAAGCTATTTATGTTTTCTGCATATGATGTAATAAAACTACGTTCGACTTGATTCCCGTTTAAGAGGGTATACGTAGGAAGCCATGTGGGTTCGGTCATAATTCAATAAAATTTTTATTTTCCCCACCATCAGAATCTGGGGCAGAATTTTGAGGAGGACCCTCAAAATTCCGAAGCAAGTTCAGCCGATCACAACATATACAACAGTCAGAAATGTTTGTCCATCTAACTGAGGCAGAATTTTGAGGAGGACCCTCAAAATTCCGAAGCAAGTTCAGCCGATCACAACATATACAACAGTCAGAAATGTTTGTCCATCTAACTGAGGCAGAATTTTGAGGAGGACCCTCAAAATTCTACGACAGGAGAAGTCGCAATGTCTCGGATCGTGTCACAGTAACTGGTTCATCTAACCAATTTTCTAAAAAATATACTTTTTACTATGACTTTGAAAACTACATATGCTTGCTTTTAAAATAACTCTGTTTAGCAAACGCCACCCCCAATGATTTGAACAAGATCTTCAGGCCGAGCAAAGCAAGTCAAGCAAGCCGACGGAGGCACGAACCGACTTCCCCCTTACAGAACTCACGATTTTTCTTTGAATGCAAGAACAAGGAATATGCACGCCTTGAAATCACAATCTTCATAACAACAACGATACCGAATCCACTTCCAGCTAAGAAATACTCTGCTATCACCTACTATTTGTTCTGTTTTCATGGGATTGAGCTCTGTCTCAATCTTGCATGAGGCTAAGCCCTGCCTCCATATTTGCATAAGGCTAAGTAATACCTTCTCTTTGCATGAGACTAAGATCTGTCTTAATGAGGATAAGCACTGCCTCCATATTTGCATAAGGCTAAGCATTGCCTTCTCTTTTCACAGTGTCACACCTCCTTTTTTACGCCCCAAAGGGGGTATGGGAGTTTTTCCACTTAAAGTGACATTATTCGAAATGGGAATATTTTGTTTTTATTAGAGTCGCCACTTGGAATAGTTTATTTGGTGTCCCAAGTCACCGGTTTAAATCCCAAATTGAGGAATTTTGACTCTGTTTAAATTGTCTGCGAACCAGAAATCCGGGTAAGGAATTCTGTTAACCCGGGAGAAGGTGTTAGGCACTCCCGAATTCCGTGGTTCTAGCACGGTCGCTTAATGATTAAACTTGGCTTAAATTGTTTAATTACTCACTTTTAGGATATATTTGTATTTTTAACCTTTCTTATTATTCGATTATTTAAATAATTAACTCAATACGAGTCACGCGTACGCATACTCGTTTAGTTCGACGTGTCAAGAATC
>ML374912.1:0-46280 GCA_005239525.1 Nicotiana knightiana
GCATAGGCATTTCCGCGATCGCATAGAGTATAGGAGAGCTGGGGAGGGGGCTAGGTATTTTTCTTCTGCGGTCACACCAATCCGTCCGCGATCGCACAGCCAACCCCAGGGACCCTATGCGATCGCAACTCCCTTTCCGCGATCGCAATGCACGTGACTCAGGCCTCTATGCGATCGAAGCCCTATCTTCGCGATCGCATAGGCTTATTTCGTCCAGTCATTTTAAAGCCTTAAAACAGAATACCATTACGGGATTTTCACATTCTTTCACCATTTTCTTCTTCTCCACTCTTCTAGGGCGATTCTTAGGAGACCATTCCACCATAGCTTTGTAGGTAAGTGTTCTTAACTCTAATTTCTTCCATTTTCCTTCATCAATCACTAGATTCTAGGTCTAAAAACATGAAATCAAAGGTAGAAATTGGGGGTTTTGGGTAGAGTTAGGACTTTTGGAATTTTCAGGAATCCAACCTCATTTAGGGGTCGGATTTCAAAACAAATTGTATATTCGGTCTCGTGGGGGAATGGGTGACTGGGTTTTGGTCTGAACCTCGGGTTTGGACCAAGCGGGCCCGAGGTCGAATTTTGTATTTTCTGAAGAATTATGGGAAATATATAATTAGGCTTTGGGATTGAGTTATTGAATAATTATTGATTTTATTAAGTAAATTATGTCTAGATATTATCGTTTCGGAGTCGGATTCAAAAGAAAAGGCCGTGATTGAGGCTTGACTTGCATTCTTGAAGCCGAGGTAAGTGTTTGGCCTAACCTTATCTTGAGGGTATCGGTATAAAGTCTTATTTGCTATGTGCAATTCATGTCTAACGTATAGGTGAGGTGACGGGTACCTATGGTGTGGTCAAGCATGCCCGTGAGTCTAATCTTGATGAGTTATTTAATGTTCTTTGATATTCTCTGTGCTGTGAAGTATTGGGAACCTTGGAAGTGGTATCTTGAGGTTACTTTATGACGTAGAAAGTTATTGATTATGTGTTCGGTCGAGGGCTTACTGTTGACATTATACTTCTGAGTGAGATTGGTTATAGCTGAGTCCCTTACCGGGGCAATATAATTTTGTTGATTATTTCTGTACATTTCAAATGTCGTATTGTTAACCTTTCATATCAATTGTGGCTTTTATATTCATTATGCACGAGGGGACATTCCGTGCCGAGTGATTATTATTTATGCACGAGGGGACATTCCGTGCCGAGTGACTTTATTATTTATGCACGAGGGGACATTCCGTGCCAAGTGACTTTATTATTTATGCACGAGGGGACATTTTGTGCCATGTGATTTTGAGGTTATGCACGAGGGTTCATGCCATGCCTTCTCCTGTCTATTTTACTTGTTTCGAGTTGTTACTTCCTGTTTTACTACTACATTCCCGTTAGTACTTGATTCTACTATTTTAGCAATTGTTGTCCCCTTTTTATCCCTAGCATGTTCTTCCCCATAACTGTATTCCTTGTTTATTTCCTGCTATACTATTGAACTGCACAGGTACAATTTGTTGTCGTGTCCTAGCCTCGTCACTATTTCGTTGAGGTTAGGCTCGGCACTTACTCAGTACATGGGGTCATTTGTACTGATGCTACACCTGCACTTCTCTATGTTGTGCAGATTACGCAACCGAACCCAGTGGACATCGTTAGGGGGCGTGTCCTTCAGTCCATTTCAGACGACACCGAGGTAGTTCTGCAAGCGTTCGTGGATCTCGGCGTCACTGTCTATCTTTCATTCTGTCATCTATGTGTTTCCAGACAGATATATCATTTTATTTCAAACTGTTGTTTCTAGATAAATTTTAGAGTGGTTCGTGAGGTTGTGACTCCATTTATGGGTTTTGTACTTAAAGGGATTTCATCGTTATTAGCTATTGTTATTTAGATTTTTGTTAATGCTTACGCACTTTATCTCAATTATCTAGTAAGTGTTTGTTATTTTCACTTGTTAATAAATCAATTCAGTGATCACGTTGGCTTGCCTAGCGGGTGCAACGTTAGGCGCCATCACGGCCTGAAGGTGGGATTTCGGGTCTTGACAGTTCTACACCTTTTGTGAGACGGGGGCCCACAAATTTTTTAAAAAAATAGAAAATGGCGCAGCGGGGGAGTGGGGGGACCAACAGAAAAGAGAAGAAGATAAAAAATAGGGATGGGAAGGGAGACCAGACGTCTTGAAGAAGACGAACGAATTTTTTTTAAAATTTATGTGTAACGTCCAGTTTTTGGGCGCTATACCTGACTGTGTCAGCTTTTGCAGTATAGCGCCCAAAAACTGGACGCTATACATTAACGGTCTACCGTTAATGTATAGCGTCCAGTTTTTGGGCGCTATACCTGACTGTGTCAGCTTTTGCAGTATAGCGCCCAAAAACTGGACGCTATACATTAACGGTAGACCGTTAATGTATAGCGTCCAGTTTTTGGGGGTTATATATACTTTGGTTATCTTTTTTTTTCCACTTATTTGAGTTCTTTATATAAAAAAGAACCACATTTTGGTTCCGGACTCCAATTCTCACACACGTTGTAGTTTACAATAATACTCTGATGGGTGTGTATTTTTTAGTTCGCGAAAATCATCATCTCGCTCTATCAAAATGCGAAACTTATATGTGTCGAACTTGATTTGAGTATTATTAGGCGACAAATTGCTTGAAATGATGCTTTCATCATAGCTGCCCTCATCACTAGGATTCGAGTCCTTCAGGAAGAATATTGACCAATCTATATTTTCTCTGCTCCACATGGCTTACGATATTAAGATGTTTTTAAATTTAAGATGTATAAATTCATGCTCATATAGTGATAACATCTGAATGCAAATAGTATGTAATGCACAACAATTTGAAAAATAAGAAATTTATATTTCCATTATGGTCAAGTAAATGTATCATCATATTCCATCGCACAGTCATAGAGACATAATCATCATGACTGACTGCATCTCGGAGGAAACTTATATTCATTCGATTATTCTTTTCGAGAATACTATTTCGACTTGATAGATTGTTTTGAGTTCTAGTCTCTATTTTTGTGTTCTAAGATCTCCATAGCTTCATTTGATGTTTCTCGATTTACGTGTGTGGTCTGTATCATTTTCCAGAAAATATTTACGCAAGATTTTGATGAAAATATGATTTTTACCTAAAATAAGACTTGAGTTGACCATAGTCAAATTCTTGGTGAAAGCCATCGTATTTGTGTTTTGACAATTTCCATAAGTTCGTATGATGTTATTTAACTTGTACGCACGTTTAGTTCGGGTCTGGGGTGACTCGAGCGTATCGTGGCGCGTTATGTGAAAGATTATGGAAATGAGTTTTAAAGTTGAAATTTTTTAGATTTGATGATTGATGCTTGTTATTTAGCGTTATTTTGATGATTTGAGGTAGCGCGCAAGTTTGTAAGATATTATTACATTAGTGTGCATGCTCGGTTTGGAGCCTGAGGGGCTCCGGTGAGTTTTGGGTGAGTATTAGATTTAGTTTAGGATGGTTTTCAACTACTGGTGCTATGCAGTTGTTGGTGCAATACTGCAGATTTCGCATTTGTAAGGTCTGACTCACATTTGCGGTCACTAGATCGCATTTGTGATAGTGGGCTGGGCAGGGCAACCTTCGCATTTGCGAAAATGTTCGCAATTACGGACATACCTGGATCGCTTTTGCGATAGTTTGGTCGCTTTTGCGACTGGACACTAGAATTAGGCAGGTTCACAAATGCGAACTTCTAATCGCATTTGCGGTGAAATGGGGCCTTGCAAATGCAATGTTTTTTGTCGCATTTCCAACTTATGTAGGCTGGGGGCACTATTCGCATTTGAGACCAATGTTTCGCATTTGTTAACATGAGTTTGGAATGTTGATACCTGAAGCAGGGTGAAAGAGAGGAAAATCGGGATTTAGCTCATTTTACACCATGTTTTCACAATTGCGATACCTGCAGCCGGTAAAAGAGGGGAAAATCGGAACTTAGCTTATTTTATACTATTTCTCAACCCCAAACACTCTAGAGGCAATTTTGGAAGAACTTTTTCTTCCAAATTCATTGGTAAGCATCTCTAATTCATTTTCTATCAATTCCCCATTATTTTTCATGAGTTTTCAACATCAAATCTAGGAACTTCATGTAGAAATTAGAGTCGATACTTAGAGAGTACATGTGGTATGTTGTACTCATACTATACTTCTACACTTCTTGTGAAAATTCTAGTGTTGGTCCTTACGGAGCATAGAGGAGGCTGCTTGGATCCGACTTTTACAAGAGACTTGAGGTAGGGCTGCTCAGTGTTCGCAGTCCATGAAGTCCCCTTCTATCATGTTTTACAGTTTATCTAGTTTTAGGCAGTTGTATTTCATTTCAGGCCATACATGTAGTATTCTAGTCACTCATGTACTTGTGACTCCAGTTTTCTGGAAATATTTTAGACTGTGGTATCTATGTAAATATTTCACATCTTTCTAAGTTTATCAACTGCCACGTATCATTATTCTATTATAAAATGCTAAAACTAGTTAATTAATTAACTGACGTTAGCTTGCCTACAAAGTGGATGTTAGGCGCCATCACGGTCCTGTGGTCGGGATTTTGGATTGTGACAAGTTGGTATCATAGCATTAGGTTGGTTAGGCCTTACGAGTCATGAGAAAGCTTAGTAGAGTCAGGAGGATTGGTATGGAGATGTCTGTACTTATCTTCTAGAGGTTATAGAGCTTTAGGAAATGTCATTTCTTTTTTCCTTTCTTTCTTTCTTTCTTTATCGTGCGACTTTATTCTATCGTTGAAGTTTGAATCATTCTACTCTTATTTTCCCACATATGGAGAGGACACACAATATCCACAGTCGAGCAAGAGCTGAAGCCCCAGGTTGCACCACTCCTCGGGGTATGCCGAGGCTGAGGTAGAGCTCAGCCTAGAGCCCGCACAGCAACACCAATTGTCGAGCATCAGATCTAGAAGAAGGATGAGATCCCTAATCTGGCCATGCCAGTTGGACCAACTCAGGTCCTAGAGGGGTTCATTGCCACTCCCGTACTTCAGGATGCCCGAGTCCGCTTAGTTGGCCTTATGGAGAGTGTGATCTAGGCCAGTGGATTTCCTGTAGCACCATTCATCTCTCAGGATGGGGAAGGAGCCCAACATCTAGCTATTCACACTCCAGAGCAGATGTCTCACATATATCAGACTTCAACGGTTCCAACAGTGGGAGTAGTTCATCCAGTTATTACTACACAGCCCTTGGAGAGACCCTCTATGTCGACAGAGGAGTTGAAGAGGCTGGACAGGTTCACCGAGCTATATCCTATTCATTTTGGTGGTACACCTTCTAAGGACCCATAGGATTTCTTGGATCATTGAAATGAGGTGTTTCACAAAGTAGGCATAGTGGAGTCCAATGGAGTTGACTTCGTAGTGTTTCAGATGACTTGTTTTGCCAAGAGATGGTGGCAGGAGTATGTTCGGGGTAGACCAGCAGGTTTACCTCCACATTTGGGATCAGTTTTCACAGCTATTTTTGGAGAAGTTTATTCGTTTTACCCGGAGAAAAGATATGTGCAGCTAGTTTGAGCGCCTCCAGCAGGGGTGGCATGACAGTTACCTAATACGATATTGGATTTGTGAATATATCGCACCATGGAGCTATCTTGATACCTATTGAGAGGGACAAGGTGAGGAGGTTTAAAGATGGCCTTAGTTCTAGTATCAGGTTGCAAAGGGACAGAGAGACTAAGGATGATATTTCTTTCAACCAGGTGGTAGAGATTTATAGACGAATCAAGAGTATTCATAGTCAGTGTAGAAAGGCGGCATATGAGAAGAGGCCTCGTCATTTCAGTGGTGCCTCATCTGGAGGAAGGGGTTCATTTGGTAGAGGTCATCCAGCTAGACTGATTCAGTCATCACTTTAGGTGTCTCATGGTTCTTCAGGTGGTCACAGTGCATATGGGTCTCATTCGGTGCAGCTAGTATTTAGTACACCTTCAGATCTTATCAGTGCACCGTTGTTACAGAGTTACTACGGTAGTCATTTGGGTCGATCGTCTCGGACTCGACAATTATGCCATCCACGGGGTTATTTTGAGTGTGGCGACGGAGGTCATATCAGGAGGTGATATCCTAGATTAAGGAGCAATAGAACACAATAGAGTACTCGTGCCATGATTCCGACACCGATTGCTCCACCACCCGTTCAGCCAACTAAAGATAGGGGTCAGGCAGCTAAAGGTGGTGGTCATCCCGTTAGAGGTGGAGGCTAGCCAGTTTGAGAATGTCTAAGAGTCAGATGTCAGAGTGGTGGGGCTCAGCCCCATTTCTCTACATTCCAAGCTATACCTGAGGCAGAGTCATCGAATGCGGTCATCACAGGTATTGTTCTAGTTTACCATAGAGATGCATCAACTCTATTTTATCCGGGTTCCACTTATTCATATGTGTCATCCTATTTTGCCTTATATTATGATAAGTCTCGTGATTATTTGAGTGCTCCTGTTTATGTGTTTACACCTGTTGGGGATTCTATTATGGTAGACCTGGTATATCGTGTTTGTTTGGTCACTATCAGGAGTTATGAGACTAGGGTAGATCTTCTATTACTTGAGATGGTGGATTTTTTTTACGTGATCTTGGGAATGTATTTGTTTTCACCATCATTCTATTTTGGATTGTAACACCAAAACTGTGACATTAGTCATGTTGGGGTTGACTCGATTGGAGTAGAGAGGGACTCATATCTATTCTACTAGCTAGGTCATTTCTTTTGTGAAGGCTCGGCGTACGATTGAGAAGGGATGTCTAGTATATTTGGCCTATATCCATGATTCTAGTGTGGATGTTCCTTCCATGGATTCGTACCAGTGGTGAGCGAGTTCCCAAAGGTGTTTCCTATATATTTGTCGGGGATGCCACCCAACAAAGATATCGACTTCTTCATTGACTTAGTTTTTGGCACTTAGCTCATTTATATCTCACCATACTGTATGGCCCCAGTTGAGCTAAAAGAATTGAAGGAACAGTTACAAGATTTTCTTGATAAGGGATTCACTAGACCTAGTGTCTTCCTTGGGGTGCACTGATATTGTTTGTAAAGAAGAAATACGGCTCTATGAGGATGTGTATAGATTATAAACAACTAAAAAAATTCACAATCAAGAACAACTATTTGTTGCCAATGATTGTTGACTTATTTGATCAGCTTCAGGGTGCCAAGGTGTTTTCGAAGATTGATTTGAGGTCTGGCTTCCATCAGTTGAAGATTAGGGCATTAGATGTCGGTATGGTCATTATGAGTTCTTAGTGATGTCATTTGGCTTGACTAATTCCCCAACAACCTTTATGGATTTGATGAACCGGTTGATCAAGCCCTATCTGGATTCCTTTGTGATCATCTTCATTGATGATATTTTGGTGTACTCGCACAGTCGAGAGGAGCATGAGGTTCATCTGTGGATTGTACTTCAAACTTCAAGGGATCTATAGTTATATGCCAGGTTTTCAAAGTGTGAGTTCTGGTTGGACTCAGTTGCCTTTTTGGGCCATGTTGTGTCTTACGAGGGCATTAAGGTGGATCCTAAGAAGATTGAGGTAGTTCTAAACTGGCCTAGACCTACTTCAGCTATAAAGATACAGATCTTCCTCGGTTTGCCTTTTTATTATCGCCAGTTCGTGGAGGGGTTTTCATCTTTCTCAATCCCATTAACCAAGTTGACCTAGTAGGGTACTCTTTTCAGATGGCTTGATGAGTGTGGGATGAGCTTTCAGAAGCTCAAGACTGCATTGACAATAACCCTAGTATTAGTGTTGCCTACGGGTTTGGGATCTTACACCGTGTATTGGGATGCATCATGTATTGGGATTTGCACGATATTGATGCAGGATGGTAGGGTGATTGCCTACGTGTATCGGCAGTTGAACATTCATGAGAAGAATTACCATGTGTATGACTTAGAGCTGGCAGCCATTGTTCACGAACCGAAGATTTGGAGGCACTATCTTTATGGCGTTCCATGTGAGGTCTATACCGTCCATCATAGTCTCCAATATCTGTTCAAGAATATCACCATATTATATCATCCGGGGAAGGCCAGTGTAGTGGACGATGCATTGAGTAGGAATGCTGATAGCACGGGCCGTTTGGCGTATTTACTGGTAGTGGAAAGGCCACTTGCCATGGATACTCAGGCTTTGGCCAATCGATTTGTGAGATTGGATGTTTCAGAGGCTAGCCGAGTCCTTGCTTGTGTTGTGGCTCATTCCTCATTGTCTGAGTGTATCAAGGCTCTCTAGTTTGATGATTCTCACTTGTTGGTGTTGAAACACACAGTGCAACGGGTGGTGCCAAGGAGGCTATGATTGCAGATGATGGTATTATGCGGCTTTAGGGCCGAATTTGTATTCCAAATGTTGATGCGTTAAGGGAGTTGATCTTTGAGGAGGTTTACAGTTTGCTCTATTCCATTCACCAAGGTGTCTCAAAGATGTACCATGACTTAAAAGTACACTATTGGTAGCGAATGATGAATAAACACATTGTTGCTTATGTATCTCGGTGTTTGAATTGTCAACAGGCGAAGTACGAGCATCAGAAATCGGGTGGATTGACTTAGAGATTGGAGATACTGTATACGGTCAATATCGGAGAGTCCGATATCGAGGCCTCTATGTCATGCCAAGCCCGATCTCAAGAGGCTCGAAGTAGAGTCTGAAGTTCGACCTCGAAGTGCATATCTCGAGGAAGTACGTCGAAGGACCATCACAGCTTACCTCGGAGCAGTCTATAATCGATGACCGTCATGGAAAGGCGGGAATTTCCCAAGGACACGTGGTTAGAGCTGATAAGGTCTGCAAAGATAGTACAAGTCCGTACAAGGCCGTTATAGGGATGTACCAATAGCATTTCTCTGTCATAATTAGACATGTACTATGTTGGGATTCACCCCTCCTATATAAAGGGGACCCCAATCATTCTTGTAACACACAACTTTTACTGCAATAAAATATTCTCTGCTCTTTCCGTGCTCAACATTGTCTATCATCTTTATTGCTCCTTATTAGTGTTCTTCATTTATTGTTATTCATTTATTGCTATTGTCCAACCTCGAGGCCCCCGATTCTAGTGAGCTCGGGGCCCCAGTCTTGTGACAACTTTGGTTTTCTTATCTCATTTTCCTTACTTACATTCGTTACTTCTTGATTATTAACTAGTATTGGAATGAATCACATATTTTTAGAACCAAATATAATTGTTAATACCATTTTCAAGGTAAACAGTTTGGCGCCCATCGTGGGGCTAAAAATAATAGTGATTGTTTTGGTGCTAATTTTCTGAAAACACAAGTTATTTTTCACACCTTTTCTTGTCCAAGAATCTTTGATTTCAGGTCAAAGAATGTCTAGCTCAGCAAATGCACATGGAAACAATGTTCTTGAGCTCCATGGGGAGAACAATGCAACAACCTCAGTCGCTGGAGTGCCACCACAAAACCCTAGGGTAGCACCGGCACAAATCCCCGTCGATGTAGGCTCACGCAATGTTTTGCACGTTGATATAGGCATTGATACCGACGGAAGTGTGCGCGGAGGTGCGAAGCGCAAAGAACGCAAGATCGGGAAGAAAGAGAAGTTAGCCTACAGGTCATTTTTGAGATGTTACAAGCACAGCAAATGGCCACTACTCAGCTACAGAGTCAACAAAAAACCCCAAGCACAGCGGGACCGGAAATAGCTCCTCGAATTGAGCAAGCACCAGAAATATTGAGTAACAACGGGTCAGGAACAGACCCCACTATTATGAAAATACTCGAGGACCTCACCAAAAAGATTGAATCAGGAGAAAGGAAGATAGAGGCCAACGACAAAACAGTAGAAACCTATAACTCGTGGGTCGATCAGATCCCAGACGCGCCTCCAATTTTGAAGGGGGTAGATTCGAAGAAGTTCCTGCAGAAACCATTTCCATCGAGTGCAGCTCCGAAGCCCATTCCGAAGAAGTTCAGGATGCCCGATATCCCAAAGTACAACAGGATCACAGATCCCAATGAGCATATTGCCACTTATACTTGTGGTATAAAAGGGGATGACTTAAAAGATGACAAAATTGAGTCCGTCTTGTTGAAGAAGTTTGGAGAAACACTGTTCAAGGGCGCCATGATGTGGTATCATAACCTCCCTCGAACTCAATAGATTCGTTTGCCATGTTGGTACACTCTTTTGTGAAAGCACATGTTGGTTCCATTAAGGTCTCTCCAAGGAAATTCGATGTCTTCAAAATTAAACAAAGAGAGAACGAGATGTTGAGGGAGTTCGTATCCCTATTTCAGATGGAGCGAATGGTATTACCACCAGTATCCGATGAATAGGCAGTGCAAGCTTTCATGGCTTCAATGAACGAAGCTCGATAGCTTCGAAGCAGATAAAGCAAAATTTGATCGATTATCCTGCCGTAACTCGGGTAGATATGCACAATAGGTATCAATCGAAGATTAGGGTCGAGGACGACCAATTGGCAGCCCCCTCGGGCTCAGTATATCCAAACAAGCTCTTAGCCAAAGAATCAAGGAATGCAGAAAGGGAGTCGAAACAGAACAAGGAAAGATACCAACCATATGTCGAAGACTGAAGAAATGCCCCGAGGCATAATATACCTCGAATGGATTGAAGGGTAGATCGAGGCCAAAGTTCTCGGGGACTCATGAGCAAAACTGCGTTCGACAGGCACACTGGGCCGATGGAGGCACCCCGATTGTCAGAGTATAACTTCAACATTGATGCATCAGACATCATATCAGCAATAGGTAAGATCAGAGACACCAGGTGGCCGAAAATAATACAGTCAGATCCTTCCCAAAGGAACCCTAACTTAATGTGCAAATACCATGGCACTCACGGTCATATGACCGAAGATTGTAGACATCTTTGGGAGGAGGTAGCCCGACTGATCAGCGAAGGGAACCTTCAAAAGTTCGTCAGCGACCGAGCTAAGAATCACTTTCGAGAGAGGGATGCAAACAGAAAAAATAAATAGGATGAGCCGCAGCATATCATTCATATGATCACTAGAGGAGTCGACGTCCCACAAGGACCTGTGTTCAAACGAACAAAACTATCCATCACAAAGGAAAAGCGGACTCGGAACTACGTACCCGAGGATGCTCTTACATTCAGCGAAGAGGATATCGAGGCCTTACCTCAGCCTAGTAATTTCTTTTCTTTTGAATAAAGTTCAAATTAAACGTGTGCTCGTGGATCCAGGTAGCTCAGCCAACATAATCAGGTCGAGGGTTGTAGAACAGCTCGGGCTGCTCGACCGAATCATCCCCGCCTCTCAAGTCCTAGATGGATTCAACATGGCGAGTGAGATAACGAAGGCGGAAATTATCCTCCCAGTCAACGTAGGCCGGTACAATTCAATATACCAAGTTTCACGTCATCGAAGGTGACATGAGATACAATGTGTTTCTTAGAAGGCCGTGGATTCATAGTATGAGGACGGTGCCACCAATTATTCATTAAATTATGAAGTTTCCAACAACGGATGGTGTAAAGACGGTGTATGGAGAGCAGCATGCATCAAAGGAGATGTTCGTGGTGCACGATATGGCACCAGCATCGGCACCTTCCACCTCGGAGAAGTCAAAAGTCAAGGAAGTAGCCAAATAGCAACCACAGTCTATACCCTCGGTTGAGTCCGAGGAACAGGTGATCAGTGAGCAAGTAGTCGAGGAAGACGAAGAATACTTCCTCACTCCTCCAACCTTCATTTCCCCCGAAGAGTCAGATGCAACAAAGTCAACAGTCGAAGAGCTCTAACAGGCCATATTGGTCGAACATCTTCCAGATCGAAAGGTATACCTGGGAACGGGATTAACCCCCGATCTCAGGAAAAAACTCATTGAATTTCTTATTGATAACATTGGCTTTGCTTGGTGCCATTTAGACATGACAAGGATCCCTCCGGAAATAACCACCCGTCGACTAAATGTCGACCCTAGGTTTAAATCGGTGAAGCAAAAAAGGAGGCCTCAGTCTGAGGTAAAGCATGCATTCATCAAGGACGAGGTAACAAAACTTCTCAAAATAGGATACATTAGGGAGGTGAAATACCCTGAGTAGTTAGCTAATGTAGTATTAGTCCCCAAAAAGGGAAATAAATTGAGCATGTGTATAGATTATAAAGATTTAAATAAATCCTCCCCTAAAGATTCATTTCCATTACCCAACATCGATCGTTTGATCGATGCTACGGCCGGCCACGATATCCTTAATTTTCTCGATGCCTACTCCTAGTACAATCAAATTTAAATGAACCCGGAGGACCAGGAAAAGACTTCGTTCATCACGAAGTACGACACATATCGTTATAATGTAATGCCCTTCGGGCTGAAAAATGTGGGAGCCACATATCAATGCCTAGTTAATAAGATGTTCGAACATCAAATAGGCAAGTCTATGGAAGTTTACATTGATGACATGCTAGTTAAGTCCCTACGCGCAGAGGACCATTTGACTCATTTGCAGGAAACATTCGATATCCTAAGGAGGTACAACACGAAGCTCAACCCCGAGAAATGCGCCTTCAGAGTCAGATCGGGCAAATTTTTGGGCTTCATGGTATTGAACAAGGGGATCGAGATCAACCCCGACAAAATCAAGTCCATCGAGGAGATCACCGTTGTGAATAGTGTGAAATCAGTACATCGGCTGACCGGGCGGATAGCAGCCTTAGGCCGATTTATCTCGACTCATCAGATCGGAGTCATCACTTCTTCTCCTTACTCAAGAAGAAAAACAACTTCAAGTGGACTCTGGAATGCCAGCATGCCTTGGAAGAAGTAAAGCGGTATCTCTCGAGCCCACCTTTACTCCATACCCCGAAAGAGGATGAAACGCTATACTTATATTTGGATGTGTCCAAGGTAGCGGTAAGTGATGTGTTGGTTCGAGAAGAACAAGGTATGTAATTCCATATCTATTATGTAAGTCCGACCCTAGGAGATGCTGAAACCAGGTATCCGCACTTAGAAAAACTAGCTTTTGCATTAGTAAGTGCATCTAAAAAATTGAAACCTTACTTTCAATGCCACCCTATATGTGTTTTAACTACATATACTCTTCAAAACATCTTGCATAAGCCTGAATGATCGGGTTGATTGGCCTAATGGGCCATCAAACTCGGAGGGCATGATATCGAGTATCAAACCCGAACGACTATCAATTCTCAAATTTTAGCAAACTTCGTGGCCGATTTTACGCCTGCCCTCGTGCCCGAGGTAGAGAAAGAATTCTTGTTGAAAATGGTCACATCATCGGGGGTATGGGCCCTTTTTACCGATGGTGCCTCGAACGTGAAAGGGTCCGGGCTCGGCATAGTTCTAAAACCACCTACGGGCGGCATAATTAGACAATCTATAAAAACATCGAAGTTAACTAACAATGAGGCCGAATATGAGGACATGATTGCAGGTCTCGAACTGGCGAAAGGTCTAGGAGCAGAGGTCATCGAAGCAAAATGTGACTCCCTCCTGGTAGTGAACCAAGTAAATGGGAGCTTCGAGGTTCGAGAAGACAGGATGCAAAGATACTTAGACAAGCTTCAAGTGACATTGCATCACTTCAAGGAGTGGACCCTGGTTCACATACCTCGAGAACAAAACAGCGAGGCCGATGTGCTCGCAAATCTGGTTCGTCTGTCGTAAAAGATGACATACTCCTGGGGACGGTTGTTCAACTATCCAAATTGATAATCGAAGAAGGCCATGCCGGAATCAATTCAAAAAGTCTAACATGGGATTGGAGGAACAAGTACAGTGACTACCTGAAACATGGGAAACTCCCCACGGATCCAAAAGAATCGAGGGCCCTTCGAGCCAAAGCAGCTCAATTTTCACTCGACGAGAATGGAACACTATAAAGAAGGACCTTCGATGGACCATTAGCAGTATGCTTAGGACCGGGGGACACCGACTATATGCTTCGAGAAATCCATGAAGGCACTTGTGGAAACCACTTGGTGCCGATGCTTTAGTTCGAAAGGTCATAAGAGCAGGTTACTATTGGGATAGCATGGAGAAGGACACCAAGGATATTGTTCAAAGATGTGAAAAATTCCAAAGATTTTCACCAATGATTCACCAACCCGGTGAACAACTACACTCCGTCCTATCCCCATGGCCATTCATGAAATGAGGGATGGACATTGTCGACCCCTTACCAACGTTGCCAGGTAAAGCTAGATTTATTTTATTTATGACTGACTACTTCTCGAAATGTGTAGACGCACAGGCCTTCGAGAAGATAAGAGAAAAAGAATTCATCAACTTCATATGGGATTACATCATATGCCGATTCGGGATCCCCTCCGAAATTACATGTGATAATGGGAAGCATTTCATCGGCACCAAGGTGACGAAGTTCCTCAAGGATCATAAAATCAAAAGGATCCTATCGATGCCTTACCACCATAGTGTGAATGGTCAGGCCGAGTATACAAACAAAACTATCATTCAAAACTTAAAGAAGAGGTTAGAGAATGCAAAGGGGAAGTGGAGAGAAGTGTTTCCCGAAGTACTATGGGCATATCGAACAACTTCAAAGTCAAGCACATGGGAGACCCCGTTCTCCTTGGTATATGGGTCCGAGGCACTGATACCGGTCGAGATCGGGGAGCCGAGTGCCAGATTTCAGTATGCCACAGAGGAATCAAACAACGAGGCCATGAACACCGCCCTCGACCTACTAGATGAAAAGCGCGAGGCCGCATTGGTCCAAATGGCCGATCAAAAACAAAGGATCGAAAGATATTATGATAGAAGAACAAACCTCTGATACTCCGGAGTCGGGCACTAAGTACTAAGGAAAGTCACCCTCAACACTCGAAACCCAAATGAAGGGAAACTAGGCCCTATCTGGGAAAGACCGTACCGCGTCCTCGGAATAGTAGGCAAAGGGTCCTACAAACTTGGAAACATGGAACGCGAGCAACTACCAAGCAATTGGAACATGTCGATGCTCAAACGCTATTATTTCCAAGGTATAACCTTCTCCCCTTTTCATTTATATTTCATACTAACTTGTTGCAGGTGATCGATTGAGAGGAATCGAAGCACCCTTCAGCTCGAAGACCTTGAGTTTTAAAGCATGCGTTGTAATTTTTTTCCCTAAGATCGGGTTTTATCCCAAATGGGTTTTACCGGCAAGGTTTTTAACGAGGCAACATCTATATGCTACCTAAGGAAAACTCATCAAGTATTCAAGGCTTCTTTTCAATCAACCTTGAATACTGGGGGGCATCACCCTCGGGGTTTACCTTTTCAAAGAAACCAAGTTATGCCAAAGAGGGCCTCAATAGGAGAATGTTGTATCGAGCCAAACGATCAAATGAACCGTGTCCGTGTAGAATAGTTGAGCCCCCAATGGAAAAGACATGTACGCAAGTATCAAGTAATCTAAGAATCATCTTTGTTCATCAAAACACTTTGTGCCTCAAAGAAGTTTACTATTTTTGCACGAAACGGCTCAAGGGCCAAATACTCTCGAACACTCGGGGACAGTCATCGATAGTCAACTTATCGAGTCATCAAGGACCCGAGCTCATAAGACCTCAATGAGGCAATATCGAATCTATAAGACCTCAATGAGGCAACATCGAATCTATTAGACCTCAATGAGGCAACATCGAATCTATAAGACCTTAATGAAAAAATCAAATTTATAAGACCTCAACAAGGCGTACTCAAACTTATAAGACCTTAAAAAGGAATAACCCCGATATTAAGGCCAAGGATATATATATTCGAACTTGTAAGACCCTTAAAAAGGCATACCCACGATATAGAGGCCGAGGTCATCTCACCCGGGGACTAAATGCTACGACCTAATATAAAGACTATGGTCATATGAAAAGGCTACGGCCGAAATAATGCGGCTCGGAGACGTCCGACTTCCGCCATAAATCTAAATGCCTTTAAACACTTCGAAAAAATTGATTAATTAGGCTATCCTCAACATAAGCAAAGGAGCTTCGATAATATCATATCCGAATAATGAAAAGGCTTCGAAAAAATCAGCCTTCAATGTAAAGGCTTCGAAAAATCAGCCTTCAAGAGAACCTCACGAGATACTCAATTATCATCACATATCGACTTATAATCGAGGTTCTTATTTGAGTCGTCGAAGAGTCGGATGAACACAAAACATGCCCAGGCATAACAAAAACTTTAAAAGTCTTTAGCCAGAATGGGGGAAAATTATACCCATATTAGAGGTCGAATCGACCCAATCTAAAAAGAGCCTAAGGGCCAACCTAAAGAGCCTAAGGGCCAACCTAAAAGAGCCTAAGGGACAACCTAAAAGAGCCTAACGGCAAATCTAAAGAGCCTAATGGCCAAATTAAAAATAGCCTAAGGGCCAATGTTTTAAAACCTAAGTGTTGATACCTAAAAAACTCAAAGACCAAAGCACACTGTGCTCGAGGCCTCATCTTAGTTTAGGCTCAAAAGTTTAGAGTCAAAGCTTAACTCGAGGATCGAACCCTAAACGGTCAACTATTATCGATTGTTCATCAAGCACAAAAACCTAAGGGTTTCCATTTTAAGTCCAACATATCGGACTAATTATCAACAAGCATCAAAATTCAAGAAAATATCAAAGACACAAGCAAGTTGGAAATTTATACAAAGATAAAAAGAAAGGGTTCTTTATATAATGGTAGTACAAAGATATATTTACAACACCCCCAAAGGGAGCCCTTTACAAAAATCAAGAAAAAAGACATAGTCTATCTTCGGGGACTTAGTATTTTCCCCCTCGGGGACTCTGTCTTCATCAGCCCCCTCAGGACCAGCTTCCTCATCGGCTTCTTCCTCATTGTCTTCATCATCGGCTTCATCATCAAAAGAAACGAGGAAGTTGGTGTCAATCTCATCTGCCTTGGCCTGCTCTATCTCCTTCGAGAGATCGAAGCCCTTAGCATGAATCTCCTCGAGGGTTTCCCTCCGGGATCTACATCGGGCATACTCATTGCTTCTTCTCTCTCGATCGCAGGCCCCCCTCAACTCTATCTGAGCATCAGTAGAATCTTTCAGAAAGATGGCTACCTTCTTGTCGGCCTTCACTTATATCTCCTTGGCCTCGGCTCGGGCTTCCTTGATCTCGGCCTTCGCCTTCATGAGACTAGCCTTGAGCTCAGTTCTCCTGCCCGCCTGAACCAAATTGCTCTCTTGAGTGTTTCAAAGTTGAATCTTGAGGGTGGACGCTTTATCCAATGCTTCTCTCTTGGCCGCAACAAGGATATCCATTTGTGCCTTCCACTCATTGCAGTCAGAGTTAACTTGGGAGACCTCACCCCGAAGACGCTCCAGAATTTCTAGCTTCTTTTGCAGTTGAGTCATTGGAGTGTTAGCCTCCGAAGATGGGAGAGGAAGCCCATATTCTTTCAAAATAAAGGTTACCTGTTTCTTGAGGTTGTCCTCGTAATCATGACATTGATTTAACTTCGATCGAAGGTGTATCAGCTCTCTTTCCTTCTTGGTACAAAGAAGTCTGAGGGTCTTCTCCTCACTCAAATATCTACGCAACTTGGTCTCACAGCGACGTAGCTCAGCCTTAAATTTGTCGAAGGACTACGTAAAGAAAATTCTGTTCAGAAAAATAAAGAAAATATGATGTTGGAAAAATTATAATACTATTAAAAGCTCACCATTGAACAAAGCCGTTGAACTTCCTCGAAGGTTGACTTTGCATCAGTCGGTTCGACCTCATTGACCCCAGTGAAGCAACCCGGAAGAGGTCATCCTCACTTGGGACTCCACCTAACTCGGGCGTCATTAAGTCCCGAGCATCCCTAATGGTGTCCTCAGAGAAGGTTGGGAATGACGGTGAGTGACCCACTGTAATGACCTGGGGGAAATCTCCTGAGGCGCTCTGATCGGGCAGAGGTACTTCGATGCCTTTTCCCTTCGAAGTATTCCCCAAAGTCTGGGAAGCAGCTAACAAGTCTGGAGACGAAGGGCCTTCGTCCTTTTTCTTTTTTTGATCTCCTACTTCGAGGCTAAGGGCTTCGGTTGTTGTAGGCTTAACTTCCTCCGAAGGCTTTCCGGTTCGAGTCACCAACATCAAACCCTCCTCTTCGCCGTCATCATCGCCTGTGGATCTACGGACGAATAAGTCCTCGCTGGTGACTACATCCTTCTTATGTCCCCGATCTGGTTTTGCTTTTCTTTGGGAGTCCTCGTCCTTCGAGGACCTTTTTCTGTTATTATCTTTCTTCGGCTTCGAAGTCGAAGGCTCCTCCTCCTCACCAAGAGGGGGAGGCCTCATCTCGAAGAACTCACCAATACCTGCAATGGAGAAGTTAGGTCCTGTGAAGAAAGGTATCACTTAAAAGGGAAGGAGTATTATTATAACATATACCATGGTGCTTCGCCTCCCACTTGCCCCTCAAGTGGTCTATCCATTTGCGTTTATTGTATGTCGAGGTCGCTGTAAGTTTGCGAGCCCTGTCTGGGAGGTCGAGGACCGCATCAGGCATCCAGGGTACCGCTGAAAGAAGAGAAAGGGAAACATTCACTCGACATGTAACAAAATTAATGAAAGGAATATGAATCATCATATTTTACTCATGTATGAAGTTCCATTTCTCGGGGAACAACAAGAACTCTGAGGAAATGACGTCGATGGTCCTCACTATGATGAACCGGCTCATCCAGCCCCTCCTGCTCTTGTCGCTGCTAGCAAATAAAGATTTGGTGGCCCGACGTTAGAGTTTGATTAGCCCTCAAAAATGTTGAGGCCGATACAATTGAATGAGGTGGCCGAGGGTGAATTCGATCCCGGCCTTTTCAACAAAAAACTTCATCATCAACACGATCCGCCAGAAGGATGGATGGATCTAGGCCAGGGTAACTTGGTACCTTTGGCAGAACTCGAGAACGAGCGGGTCGAGGGGACCTAATGTAAAAGGGTATGTATACACTGACAAGAACCCCTCTGCGTAGGTCGTAATATCCTCTTCACGAGAGGGTATTTGCAAAACGACCTCCTCCCCCCATCCGCACTCTCTCCTTACAGCATCGAGGTGTCTCTCCTCGATTGATCGTATATACCTCGTGGCATTTTCTTGACGACCAGTGACATTAGGAGGTTTCTCTACTGTAAAGTCCTTCTGTAAGGTAAATTTTCTCGGAATAATATCATTAAGTTTGGCGGCTTGCCACCGGCCGGACGAGAAGGAGAAGTAGAGGTTCCTTCTTTCAGGGGAACGGATTTGGAGCCTTCTTCTTTCTGAAGAACCAATTTGGATGTTTTAGCCATGGGTTCTTTAGGGTAAGAAGGAGGAGAAGAAAACACTGTCACAATTTTAAGCTGACACGGCGAAAGAAGTGGTGAAGAAAGGTGAGTCTATAGAAGAAGATATTTGTTGCAGAATGATAAAGTTCTTGATGAGGGGAAAAAACAAGTATTTATAAGAGAAAACGGCGACTGTTCATTGACGTTAGTGGCCAACCGGCTCTGACAATCAATTATGACTCTTTGGGGAAGATAACCAACGGGTCACTTCGGTCGCTTCAACACCTCCGTCGTAGGGATGACATCATCACACAGGGTCTCGAAGGGTCGAGAATTCAAATCGTTTCTTATCATTCCAATCTAAGAAATGGGGGGATTATCTGTATACGGTTGATATTGGAGAGTCTGATACCAAGGCCTCTATGGCATGCCAAGCCCGATCTCGAGAGGCTCGAAGTAGAGTCTGAAGTTCGACCTCGAAGTGCATATCTCGAGGAAGTATGTCGAAGGCCCATCATAGCCTACCTCGGAGCAGTCTATAATCGATGATCATCATAGAAAGTCGGGAATTTCCCAAGGACACGTGGTTAGAGCTGATAAGGTCTGAAAAGATAGTGTAAGACCGTTATACAGTTGTACCAATAACATTTCTCTGTCATAATTATACATGTCTATGTTGGGATTCACCCCTCCTATATAAAGGGGACCCCAATCATTCTTGTAACACACAACTTTTACTGCAATAAAACATTATCTTCTCTTTTCGTGCTCAACATTTTCTATCAGCTTTATTTCTCCTTATTTAGTGTTCTTCATTTATTGCTATTGTCCGACCTCGAGGCCCTCGATTCCAGTGAGCTCTAGGCCCCAGTCTTGTGACAACTTTGGTTTGCTTATCTCATTTTCCTTACTTACATTCATTACGAATGAATCACATATCTTTAGAACCACAAATCAAATATAATTATTAATACCATTTTCAAGGTAAACAGATACCGAAGTGGAAGTGAGAGCGCATCACTATGGATTTGTGGTAGGCTTACCGTAGATCTTGAGGAAATATGATGCATTCAGAGTTATTGTGAACCGATTGACTAAGTCCGCACACTTCATTCCGGTAATGACTTCATATTCCTCATATACGGGAGAATATTTGCTTGCATGACGTGCCCATTTCCATCATTTCTGATTGAGGCACGCAATTCACATTGCATTTTTAGAGAGTCGTGCAGCGTGAGCTAGGCATGCGGGTCGATCTGAGTACTGCTTTTCATCCCTAGACGGACAGATAGTTCGAGCACACTATTCAGATCTTGGAGGACATGTTACGTGCCTGTGTTATGTATTTTGGAGGTTCATAGGACCAGTTCTTCCCTATAGCAGAGTATGCTTACAACAACAACTATCAGTCGAGCATCCAGATGGATCCTTACGAGGCCTTATATGGGAGGCAATGCCATTCTCCAATTGGTAGGTTTGAGCCCAGAGAGGCTCGATTGTTGGGCACCGATTTGGTCTGTGATGCAATGGACAAGGTTAAGGTGATTCAGAGAGACCTCGTACAACTAAGTCCAGGCAGTAGAGTTGTGTGGATCAAGAAGTTTGAGATGTGGCTTACATGGTGGGTGATAAGGTTTTTCTCTGAGTGTCACCTATGAAGGGCGTGATGCGGTTTGGGAAGAAGGGCAAGTTGAGCCCCAAGTTTATTGTCCTGTTCGAGATCTTAGAGAGAGTTAGGGAGGTTTCGTATAGGCTTATATTACCTCCTAGCCTAGCAGGGGTACATCCAGTATTCCACGTCTCCATGCTTCGGAAGTACCATGAGGATAAATGACATGTTTTGGACTTTAGCACGATGCACCTTGATGAAAATCAAACCTATGAGAAAGAGCAGGTACCTATTCTAGGCCGATAGGTTTGTTATTGAGATATAAGAGTTTTCAATCTGTGAAAGTTCCATGGAAAGGTCAGGCGATTGAGGACGCTACGTGAGAGTCCGAGCCCGATTCAGCCCCCACCTTTTTACTAGTTTAGGTACTTTTATATGTTCGTTCAAGGACAAACGTTTCTTTTAGAGGTAGAGAATGTGATGACCCGATAGGTTATTTTGAGTAGTAGCCATTATTTCTGTATTCCGAGACCTCCCAAAGCTTCATTTGATGTTTATCTATTTACGTGCATGGTTCGTGTCATTTTCCGAAAATCTTTTACGTAAGATTATGATGAAAACATGATTTTTGGCCTAAAATGAGACTTGAGTTGACCAAAGTGAACATTCTTGGTAAACAACCTTAGAATCGGTGTTTTGATGATTCTGGTAGGTTCGTATGATGTTTTTGGATTTGTACGCACGTTTGGTTGGAGTCCGAGGTAAACCAACGCATTTAGGCATGTTATGTGAAAATTTGTGAAAATGAGTGTTAAAGTTAAAATTCTTGAGTTTTGAGGCAGCGAGAAAGTTTGTAGGATGTTATTACACTTGTGTGCATGTTCAATTTGGAGCCAGAGTGACTCGGGTGAGTTTTGGAAGTGTTTTAGAAGACTTTGGTACTGCTGGTGCAATACATGTTATTGTTGTTGTCTGCAGATCTCGCATTTGCGAGGTCTGACTCGTATTTGCGAGCTCTCATTTGCGGTCCATAGATGGCATTTGTGATAGTAGACTGGGAAGGGAAATATTCGCATTTGCGAAGAAATGTTTGCAATTGCGGACATACCTGGTCAATAAATGTTCGCATTTGGTCGCTTTTGCGACTGGCATCAGAATTAGGCAGGTTCGTAACTGCAAACCTTTGATTGCATTTGCGGTGGAATGAGGCCTCGCAAATCTGATGTTTTTGTCGCATTTGCAACTTAAGAAAGCTCGGGGTACTGTTCGCATTTGCGACCTGTGTTTCCAATATGCGATGGTCGCACTTGCGAACATGAATTTGCAATTGTGATACCATCGGCTGAGGAAAAGAGGGAAAAATTGGGATTTAGCTTATTTTACACTATTTCCAAACACCAAACACTCTAGAGGCAATAATTGAAGAACTCTTTCTTCCCTAATTCATTGGTAAGCAATTCTAATTCGTTTTCTATCAATTCCCTATTACTTTTCATGAGTTTTCAACATCAAATCTAGGAATTTCATGGTAGAAATGAAGGATTTTGAGTAGACTTTAGGGATTGATTGTGTAAAAGTGAGAGTTAGACCTCAAATTGAGGTCGGATTTCAAAACAAATCATATAACCGGGATCGGGGGTGAATGGAAAATCGGGTTTTGATCCAAATCTTGGGTTTTTGACCAAGGGGGTCCAGGGTTGACTTTTAAATTTAGCTATTGATTGAAGCCTTTCCATTCATGGGTAGTTTCTAAAAGCTTATTTTGAATTGTTTGAACGATATTTGGCTAGATTTGGTTAGTTTGGAGGTTTTTTAGAAAGGAAAAGCCATAGTTGATTATTGAATTGGTCGCAGAAAGAGGTAAGTTTCGTGTTTAACTTTGACTTAAGAGAATTAGAATTTGTGATTTATTCGTTACATGAATTACGTAGGGATGACACATATTAGAGGGAGTGTATATGTTTTCATGGGTTAAAGAGTGCGGGTTAGGTTAATTAACTTTATGTTAATTCCATGTTATCTCTTGTTACATGCTTTATTGCTACATGATCTTATTTGTTATCCATGGTTTACTTGTTATCTGTCATTTTGTTGTTACCTGTTTCGATTTATTCATTTCTCGCTCAATATTTGCTTACTTGCTATATGTTCCTACCTGTATTAATTGTACATCTTCATTGTCGCATGTCTTTACTTGCCTATATTGTCTTTATGATACTTGTTGCACTTTATTAAGTTATATCCAATTGCGTGAGTCATTTGGTTGTTCTTGTATTAATGAATTTTCGAGGTTTATGATTATAAGGTATTGGTTATTCCTCGTTTGTACTGGTAGTTCCTTGATGTTCTGTACATTTTAGTTCCCTTTTATGTTAAGATTATGTTATTCGCTGTATTGAGCTATTTATGTTAATGAGTTGATATTAGGGTCACGTTGCACGCCGCGACAGTATTAAAATGAATTGATATTGGGATCACGTTGCACGCCGCAACAAATTATGATATGATATTGGAATTCGGTTGTACGTTGCAACATATATTTGGATTTATGTGGGATCGGGTTGCACGCCGCAACGGAGTATGATGTGTTATAACTGTTGGTAGTTGTAGTACTCTATTTATGTATTGTGATATGAGGTTACGAGATGGTGTTATTTTGGGGCCCTTTGTTAGATGACCTTCGGGTCCCGTACTTATGATTTTAATGCTTTATCTATATTTCTTCTCTTCTATTATTATTCAACGTACAAGTTTATAGTGAGTGTTCTGTCACAGCCTCGTCGGTACTTCGCCGAGGTTAGGCTCAACACTTACAGAGTACATGGGGTCAGTTGTACTCATACTATACTTCTACACTTCTGGTGCAGATTTCAGTGGTCCTATCGGAGCGTAGAGGAGACTGCTCGGATCCGACATCTATAGGAGACTTGAGGTAGAGTTGCTCGGCATTCGCCGTCCCTGAAGTCTCTCTCTCTCTCTCTCTCTATCATGTTTTACTGTTTATCTAGTTTCAGACAGTTGAATTTTATTTCAGACCATATTTGTAGTATTCTAGTCGCTCATATACTTGTGACTCCGAATTATTTGGAGTAGTTTAGACTATGATATATATGTAAATATTTCGCATATTCTGCGTTTATCAATTGTCAGCTATCATTATTCTGTTATAAAATGCTAAAACTGGTTAATTAGTTGACTAATGTTGGCTTGCCTAGCAAATGAATGTTAGGCAACATCACGATCCTATGATTGAGATTTCGGATAGTGACAAATACGGTTGTATGGCAAAATTTAATTATTGTGCTATACTACGTGACATTGATGTAGCATGGCTCCTTTGGCCGTTTAAGCCCTAGTGCCCGCAGCTCTCGTTTGAGTCTTGTGGCTTCAGTAATACGCTAGTGCCACTCACGAATCATTTTATTGTTGTAACTTTGATTGTAATGCTTGTTTGGGTTATTTGAAAATTCAAACTTTTCTTTCAATGCCCAAATCCTACTCATAGCTCCAAAGGCATCCCCAGGATAGAATGAAGTTTTTTGGTTTAATTAGAACTGGTTCCACTCTGACATAGCTAATGGATTGTGATGTTTGTTAGATAGATATCAATCCTTTATAATACATATACTTGTTCATGTTTTAAGTACCTTGAGCATAGTGTTTATGTTACATACGCTATATTGGACTATGTAAGAAATTTTAATATAGTCAGACCTCTTTATAACAACATTCTTATATAACAGCACTTCTTTATAAAAATCATATTTTTTTGAAACCAAATCTCATATTTAATTATAATATATGTTTTTTATAACAATAATTCGCTATAACATTCAAAAATAATCGGAACAAACGAGGATTTTATAGAGAGGTTTTACGGTAATACAATAACATACGTGCTATTATGATTTCATAATGACAAGAGAAGGCACTCCTTTGCTTTATACATCTTTAGACGTACTATTGAGAATCTGTATGGACCAATTAAATTCTCAATAAAAAAATTTTGTCTAATAAGACAAAGCACACCATTGATTTATATATTTTTTGAAGTAGCAGTATACTTTTCTACCCTGAACACCAACTGTACCACAAGTGTTATCGGCAAATTTTCAAACTTCAAAAAGGAAAACTGAACCCGAAGTAATCCGACATCTGATGAAAAAAATCCTAGAAATAGAAAAAGCAGTAGCCTATTGTTATATACTAGACAATCTTAACTACTTACAGGGTAGTGAAAAAGAGCATCGAGCCTTGTTAGAAAATAAAAAATTGCATCGAGATATTTTTTTATCGATTTTCTCAGCAGTTTATGAGTGGAAAGTTCTTCCAAAAAAAGTTACTACAAGAACTGCCACCACGAGAAATACATAGTTCATACGAATGATACACTAATAATATTGCTGAGAAATACCACCATGGGAGGAACTGCTACCATGAGACGAAATGCAACCACGAGGGGAGCTTCCACCACGAGAGAAACTGCCACCATAAGAGGAACTGCCATCGTGACCCCTTAGTGGGACAAGATCGTCTTCTTGTTTATTTTTCCAACACAAGTAATAAAATAATAATCTTTTAAATCTGCAAATGTAAATTATTTAGCTTATTATATTTATAATTACCATTCAAAATTAATAGGTGACACTGGTCTGTGTCCTTCTTGAGGGCTCTTGCATGTCCTAACATAATTTGTTTCTTTAAAACTAGAGAAAGTCCCAACAATATACGTTTGTTCACAACGAGTAAAGGCTTCATTTGAAAAATTCAAGTCGGTCCAATGCCCCCTATAAAAACATTATACACAACATAAGTATAAGCACAATATAAAGTAAAGAATCTATTAAAGAATGAATAAGAATGTTCCACTAGGACTGTGAAATCTGCCAATTTATTGTCCCACCATAATTAAATTATTCGTAGACTAGCAAAAAAAAAATTTGGCTTCGCATTCGGCGAAGATTGGTCAAACCAGGCCATACTCTTTGGTATGTCATTTGATATGATAATACCGCTCCAAGAATACCCAGAGGGATGAATGTTTGTCGGACTAGGCGGAACTGCATTACGATTTACTATTTTCATGCTAACATACATTTCAAACATGCTTATCGCGACTACCCTTAAATTCGTTTGGCGATCTTACAAAATCTTGCAGACTTTCAGTGTAAAGAATATTGAATTCGGCATAACTTGCGATAAATTGTGGAGTGATTAAATATGAAAATCTTCCTGTTATTCTAAGTTTCACTGCTCGCCTATTAACATCCATTCTTTCACATAACAAAGACGTTAATTTAGGATATTCCATTGAAGGTGGTGACTCAACATTCATTACAGGAGAATAACTATAGAGCACCAAATTATTTTCCAATATAACCGCACTGCCAAAGTATAACGCCGCCCTAATTCGTCGCTCATCTGTCATTGTTGAAATATTTAGGCAAAAAATAAAGTAAAAGATGAGGTAAACAAAGCAGAATTGCTTTAGATTAGAAAAAGATGAATTCTTGATGATTCAAAATTCGATTGAAGCGGATGATGAATAAACATTTGGACAAAAATTAAAAAAAACTATAGTATAGTTGTAACGACCCGACCGGTCGTTTTGAGTATTTGCATTTCGTTCATCCATTTGAAGTCTTCAGTAGCTTTGTATGATGTATTATGACTTGTATGAATCGTCGGTTTGGTTATCAGGTGATTCGGAATTGGTTTGGAAGAATGATTCTCAACTAGCAAGCTTTAAGTTGGAAGAGTTGACCAAGTTTGACTTTTGAGTATTTGACCTCGGATCCAAGTTTTGATGGTTCCGTTAAGTCCGGAAGGTGATTTTAGACTTGGGAGTATGCCCGTATTTGTATTTGGATATTTCTAGAAGGTTTCAACACTAATTGGTTCGGATAGTTTTGTATTGTTGGTTTTCTGCTGTTACATGTTTCTTCTTGTGTTCTTTGCGATCGCGAAGGGTGTTTTTGGTCTGCTGTGAATTTGTTCTTTACATTCCCGTGAGGATGAACGTGTTCGTGTAGAATTAGGGTTGGTCTCCATCGCGTTCGAATCTGCTTCTACGCATCCGCATAATGATTGGGGTAAGCTGGGCAGGATGCTAGTTACCTCTTCGTGTTCGCGACGTTATTCTCGCGTTCATGTAATTTTGTTAGATTTGTGCATCACGTTCGCGAGGCTTGTGCCGCAAACGCATAGTGTTAACGGTGGCAGCGTAATAGTTGTGCATTGCGATCGCTAGGGTACTACCACTGTGATGACCCAAGGGGTAATTTTATGAATTAAGACTCCATTCTAGGCTTATTAGCCATAAAAAGGTCTAATTTTAATTACTTCGATTTGCATGCGCATTCGAGGCGTGAAACCGGAAAGCTTTTATGTGAAAATATGAGAAATACTAATTTTTAGAATTAAAAGTTTGGTTTTACTTGGCTTGAGTCAACCTTTTCAGTAAATGGATCCGGATCTGCGTTCCGACCATCCCGGGAGGTCCGCAGTAAAATATGGGACTTGGACATATGTCCGAGATTGAATTCCGAGGTCTCAAGCCTTAGAAATCAATTTTTGAAAGAAATTGTTTTGCTGAATTATTAATAAAATAAAGAAAAGAATTAACATTTGAAACTATTGGTATCAGGCCCGTATTTTGGTTCCGGAGCCCGGTACAGATTTGTTATAGTATTTGAACGCTATTTGTGAAATTTGGTGAGAAATGGAGTTTATTTGACGTGATTCGGACGTCCGGTTGAGAAATAGTGAACTTTAAGTGTTCTTGAGAAAAATGATGAGTTTTGAGGTTTAATTCATAGTTGTACATGTTATTTTCATGATTTGATCGCACGAGCGAGTCCGTATGATATTTTTAGACTTGCGTGCATGTTTGGTTTAGAGCCCCGAGGGCTCGGATGAGTTTCAGATAGGCCACGGGGTGTTTTACACTTAGAAACATCTGCTGGTTTTCTGTTTCTCGTGCCCAGTTCAATTGTTCTTCGCGTTCGCATGGGTTCATTCACGAACATGAAGAGTAACAACGTTAGGAACCCTTTTTGTTCTATGCGAACGCACCCTCCCCTCCGCGATCGCGATGTGTTACTGGGCCTGGGGGAGGGGCCTGGTCTCACAATATGCAAATGATGCCTATTGACCGCGAACGCGAAGGCGTGAGGAGCTAAAGCTCCGTGAACGCAAGCCCTGAGATGCGAACGCGTAGGCCTTTGGCCCGTTACCCTATGCGAATGCGGGCAGGCCCACGCGAACGCGATGAAGGCCTGCCCAGGTATATAAATTCAATTTTAAATACGGACAAAACATATTTTTCACATATTTTTTTAACTACCAAGCCCTAAGGACGGTTTCTTCACCAAAGTTCAGCCCCAAAGAGTAGCTAATCAATTCCAAACTCTACTCTTTCAATTACCCAATATTTTTCATCACTTTTAAATAAAATATCAAGAATTTTCATGGTAAAAATTTAGGGTTCGGGTAGAACTAGGAAAATTTGTAAAAATGGGATTTTGATCTAGAATTGAGGTCGGATTTCGAAACTAATTGCAAATTCGGGCTCGGGGGTGAATGGGTAAACAGAATTTGGTCCGAACCCCGAGTTTGGACCAAGCAGACATGGGGTCGGGTTTTAACCTTTTTTGAGAAAACATAGGAAAACCATAATTTTTCAGTAAAGTTGGTTTCTTTAGCATTAATTAATGATATTAAACTAATTATGATTAGATTCGAGTGTGTTGGGGGTGAATTTGAAAGGAAAAGCGGTAATTGAGCAGTGAGTGGCCTGTAGAATTGAGGTAAGTTTTGTGTCTAACCCTAGCTTGAGGGATTAGGTATTGACTACTTGTTACTTGTTTGTTTGTTAAATCCAATGTATTGGTGAGGTGACGAGTACATATACGTTGTGGTCAGGTCATACCATCATTTGTGATTATTGTTGTTAGTGAAATGTTGAGAACATTGAGTTGAGATTGAAATGACCAATGATAATAATAACCATGATGAAATATTGATTTTTTGTGAAATTCCTTTGAGAACATTGAATTGAGATTGAAATATTAAATGGCGATAGAAATTACGATGAAATACTGTTTCTCGTGAAATCTCCTTCTTTTGGTTGTTGATGATTTGATGAGATTGTGAGGAAGAGTGTAAAGCACGAAGGGTGATGTCGTGCATGACTTAATTACATTGTGAGGAAGAGTGAAAGCACGAAGGGTGATGTCGTGCATGATTTATTTATAAGAGGAGGAAGAGAGTAAAGCACGAAGGGTGATGCCGTGCAATTCTTAATTATAATCTGGTGAGGATAAGAGTAAAAGCATGAAGGGTGATGCCGTGTATTCTATTTATTATTTGGTGAGGCTGAGTGTAAAAGCACGAAGGGTGATGCCGTGCAAGTTTACTTTCTATCTTTGATTGCTAAAATTATTGTTGATCACTATTTGTGTTTGTCTTATTGTTTTCCTCATTCCTTATGTTGCAAAATTCCCTATCGCATGCTCCCTTCCCATTAATTGTTGTTTATGTACATTAATTGCTATTATTTCCTGTTAGCATGATTTCGATGTCCAGGTTTTATGTGGTGTCTTGTTCTAGTCTCGTCACTACTTCGCCGAGGTTAGGCTCGGCACTTACTCAGTACATGAGGTCGGTTGTACTGATACTGCATTCTGCACTCTTTTGTTCATATCCAGGTACTGACCAGAGTTAGGAGATATCTGTAGCTGCGTATTTTTGTTCGGAGACACGAGGTAGATCTGCTGGCATCCGCAGACTCCTGGAGTCTTCTCCTATTCACTTAGATACTGTTTTATTTCACTCGAAACAGATACATTATTTCTTTCAGCCCATTTATTTGTAGTATTCTTTGGTAGTTCGTGAATTGTGACACTATACCCTGGGGTAGTTTCATAGTTATATATTTAGTTCGTGGTTCGGTTTAATTATGATCTTATTAGTATTCATATTTAGTCTGAATTGTTCTATTATGGTTAAGTAACTTTAAAAAGGAAATGGTTAGTAAATTTCTAACATCGGCTTGCCTACCAAGTATTGTGTTAGGCGTCATCACGATCCCATGGTTTGGGAATTTGGGTCGTGACAACCGCGATCGCGTAGAGTACCGCATGGTAGTGCAATAAGTACTTTATTCTCGAAGTTTCGGCCATTTTAGCATATTTTGAGCTATGGAGCTTGGATTGAGGCAATATTTGAGGCAATTTTCACCACATGGGATGGGGTAACTGTTTGCTACTCGCTATTGATATTATTCTGTGATTCCATCTTCGTTTTGGCATTAGATTGACGATTTCAAATGAGAAATTAGGGGTCTCTCTCTAAAATTTTATAAAGTGGATTTTTGAGTTGTGAACATCGATTTGGATTCAGATTAAAGTGAAACTAGTATGATTGGACTCGTAATTTAATAGATCATCGAATTCTATGAGTTTTGTCGGATTCCGAGATGCGGGCCTGGGTTTGACTTTTTAGTGACTTTGGTCTTTTGATTGAAGATTCCACCTTTATCGGTTGGGTTTGTTTCCGTTGGCATTATTTGATGTTTTTGAGTTGCTTTAGGCTAGTTTCGAGCTGTTCGGAGGTTGGTACACGCGGGATGGCATTCCTAGAGTATGGGTTGGCGTGCTCGGTATTGAATTTGGTTTGTTCGAGGCAAGTAACATATCTGAACTTGGATTTGAGGATATTTAACCCCGGGAACCGTATTATAAGAGATGTATTAAGGTAACGCACATGCTAGGTGACGAGCATGTAGGCGTGCACCGAGGAAATCATGATTTTAGTCGACTATTAGACTATGACTAGACTTATTTTGTTGTTATATCCTGTTACCTCCATTTTCTCCCTACGTGTTATAGTAATTGAGTTGCAATCCATGCTAAAAATCATGTTTAGGCTATATGTTTATTCTGTGGGGCCCACTCATATCTGTTGTTGAATTATTTGCTTAAATTGCAATTATGTACTCAGTCACATTTATCATTTGCATATCATATCTCAGTCTCTATTGTCATTTATTGTTACATCATGAATCATTGTTTGGGCTGATTGGCATGAGATTTGTCAGCCCGAGAGACTGGAGAGATTGATGACTGAGTTGGGCCTGAGGGCCGGATTGTGAGTGATATAGATGGGATCGAGTTGCACGCCGCAACAGGTTTTATTAATTCATGATGGGATCGGGCTGCATGCCACAACAGGGTAACATAACACACATGCTAGGTGACGAGAATGTAGGCGTGCACCGAGGAAATCATGATTATAGTCGACTATTAGACTATGACTGGACTTGTTTTGTTGTTATATCATCTTACCTCCATGTTCTCCCTACGTGTTATAGTAAATTGAGCTGCAATCCATGCTAAAAATTATGTTTAGGCTATATGTTTATTTTGTGGGACCCACTCATATCTGTTGTTGAATTATTTGCTTAAATTGCAATTATGTACTCAGTGACATCTATCATTTGCATATCATATCTCAATCTTTGTTGTCATCTATTGTTACATCATGAATCATTTTTTGGGCTGATTGGCATGAGATTTGTCAGCCCGAGAGACTGGAGAGATTGATGACTAAGTTGGGCCTGAGGGCCGGATCGTGAGTTGTATAGATGGGATCGGGTTGCATGCCGCAACATGTTTTATTAATTCATGATGGGATCGGGCTGCATGCCACAACAGGCCATACTGGCTTTATATATATATATATTATATGGATCGGGATGCACGTTGTAGCAGTCCGTGTAGGCTTTATTTTTATTGATAGAATTGGGTTGCATGCCGCAGTAGGCCAAATATACTTTATATTAGCGATTGGGAAAGATCTGCCCCTCCGGAGTCTGACATACCAGCGGTGAGTGCAAGTACCATACAATGCTGAGTGACTGAGTGTGGTGAGTTATTGAGCATGATGAGCGGGAGTGTGAGACAGTGAGATTGAGTAATATGAGAGTGTGAGAACATGAGTTCATCACTGTAATGAATTGCATTGCATTTGACATGCATGCTTGACATATAGGCATAGAGATGCATTTACTCATGCTACACGGTTTTGTGACATGCATGACTTCACATGCACATTAACATGTAGGCATAGAGATGTATTTTTCTCATGCTATCTGAGAATGAAATATCATATCTGTTGTTGAATGTTTTTGGGAAAAATCACTTTTTTTTTTATTTAGTCATATTTTGGTGATTTCGGTGAAAGATTTGGGACTTACTGTTATACCTGAAAAGCATGCTTATTTTCCATAATTGTGAACGAACTGAGCATCATATCTTTGAGTTATTACTTGTAGTGCTTTTATTATATTGTTATGAGTTGTTCTTGGCTATTGGTGTTGGGTTCTAACCTATGTCCAAGCTCGTCGTTGTTTTCAACCTAAGGTTAAGTTTGTTACTTATTGAGTACATGGGGTCAGTTGTACTCATACTACACTTATGCACCTTGCGTGCATATTTTGGAGCTGATGTTGCTGTGTATGGCGGGAGCTGGCATTGAAGTTGTACTTGTGTTCCGGGTATAGCTGCCTCTTGTTCTTGGTAGCTTTAGAATTATAAATCTGTTTATGTATATTTTGAACAGATGTTGTATTTATTTCATACCAGCTTCATAAACTTTAAATCTTAGAAGCTCATGATTTGTACTACCAGTCCTTGGGTTGTTGTACAAAATTTCGGTTATTTCATTATTTATTTTCTTAGTAAATCTCAATTAAATTGGATTGTTGTAAATTTTCTTACCTAGCGGGTTGGGTCAGGTGTCATCACGATTAGTTGGATTTTGGGTCGTGATAATAGTACATGGACCCAATGCGCTATATCACTTGCAAATACAAATTAGCAGGAGAATTATTTCAATAATAGAGGAAAACAGACTGAAAAATAGAATAGTATAGTGTGTGGCAAACATGCGCTATACCGGTTAAATCATACCGAATGTTCCTTAAGTTGGGACATTATAGCAAGCCCCTAAGTGCATGCATGCCATGCGCTATAGTTACTTTGGTTTTTTTTTAACGCATTACTTTAGTTCCTTAAAATATTTAAGCATTACCTTTGTTACCCGACCGGTCATTTTTAGCATTTGAATACAATTCACTAGTTTAAGCTCGAGTAGCTTCATATGTTATATGACGACTTGCGTGTATCGTTGGTTTTGATTTTCGAGTGATTCGGAGCTTATTCAGGAGAATGATTCTCATTTTAGAAGCTTTAAGTTGGAAATATTGACCAAGTTTGACTTTCTAATATTTGATCTCGGATCGTATTTTCGACGGTCTCGTTAGGTCCGGATGGTGATTTTAGACTTGGACATATACCAAGATTTGCATTTGGAAGCTTCTAGAATGTTTTGGCCATAATTGGCGAAAGTTAGAAATTTAATGGTTTAGAATTTCCCTAAGTCTGATCATGGTTTGACATTATGTCTATCGGGTTAGAATTTTAGTTTTGGGACTTGCAACAAGTCCGTTATGTTATTTGAAACTTGTCTACAAAGTTTGGCATCATTCCGAGCTAATTTGATAGGAATCAGACGCACGGTTGAGTTTTAGAAGTTCTTGAGTTCATGTAAATTACATGTGTTTTGGAGGTCCAGTTCATGATTTCGAATGTTGTTTTGATGTTTTGATCGCGCGAGCGAATACGTATTATGTTTTTATACTTGTGTTAATATTTGGTGGGGAGCCACGAGGGCTCGGGTGACTTTCGGATTCCTTCTAGAGATTTTGTAGAAGATTCAGCTGGTTTAGGTGTTATGTTCTCGCATTTGCGAGGTTTTTATTGCATTGTCAATCTCCGCATTTTCAAGATCCTTCTCTCTCTTGCGATGTTGGGCTAGGAATAGGGGGTTTGCATCGCCCAGGTTGCAAATGCGATATCTGCAGCTTGTTTATAGCTGAGTATTTCGGGACTTAGCCTTATTTTATCACTTTTTGAACCCTAGACTAGGTGGGAGGGGATTTTGTGGAGAGGTTTTTATACCAAACTATTAGGTAAATAATTTTAATTTTTGTCCAAGTTTTGGACAATGAAAATATGAGTTTTGGGAGTCGATTTGGACTCGGATTTGAAAGCAAAACACATATATTGACTTGTGTGTTATGGGTAGTCGGAATCTACCCTTGGACCCAGGTTCGACCGAGCAGGTCGAGGATTGGCTTTTGTTGACTTTTCGGAAAATGTGTAAAGATCATAGCTTCACCTATTGTAATTAGTTTCTTTTGCATTGTTTGATGATATTAAGTTATTTTTTGTTAGATTTGAGCTGTGTAGAGGTGAATTTCAAAGAGAAAGCTATTTTTGAGTGTTGATTTGGCCTAATTGATGTAAGTATCTTGCCTAACTTTGTGTGGGGGAACTAACCCTTAGTATTTGGTTTTTATTTCACTAGTTGATCATGTGAAAGATGTGTACATGAGGTGACGAGTGTGTACCCGGCTTATATGTGGTAAAATGATCGGTTTAGACTCTTAGGCTCTTTCATGCATTTAATTGGAAATTATAATATCATGTTATCTATTCCATTGTTAAATTGCTCTTACATGCTTTACTTGATGTTTTTATTACATGCTTTATCTTTTATTATCAAACATGCCCTTATATGTCTTATTTGATGTTGTTATCTCTCTTATTGTCATGTGTCTTTTATTTGTTGAATTATCCTTAATTGAAGTTGTTACTTCATAATGTATCTTCGTGTTAAATTTATTCTCATGCATTTAGACGTATTTACTATTTCACACAATCTCTCTTCGTGTTAAGTTTATGTTATGCCATTGAATTGGAAGTGGTCTTTTCGTGGGAATACCTTTAGTTTTGCTATTGAAGTTGAAGCTACGAAAGCTATTATGACATTGAACTTGAAGTTGTAGATTATTGAGATATCTTTCCTTGTTGAGTAATCTCACTCATTCTTGTTATTATCGAGTTTCTTGTATATATTGTGGCTGAGCCATGGGCTATTTGTTGTAGTAACATTGGTATTGTTGATTTTGGCAAGTTGTGGCTTATGGGCACATGTAGTGTGAGTTGTCCTTGTGTTGTGATATTGATACGCGAGGTGGTAAAAGGATAGGGGTTGATATGCATGCAGTGAGACAGGGTGGGCTTGATACACGTGTTGCTAGTAAGGGAATTACTTAAAGTCACGCGGTGAGATAAGGGGGCTAAAACGCGTGTAGCTATATCAGAAAAAATAATTTAAAACTAAATGCAAGGCTCACGTGGTTATATAACCTAAGATTATTATTTTTAGTTGTGAAAAATGATTTCGAGGCAGTACCTCGATTCTTATTGTACATTTATTGTTGGAACGACTTGTTGATTTGAACAGTTATTGTTCTCCCTTCAATCATTCATCCATATTTTTTGTTGTATTGGGTTATTCATTGTCATCTTGGTGTTGGAATAATTGTGGTTTCTTGTGTGAGTTATGCATTATACGTGATTTGTTGTATTGCTTTAACATGCCAATTTATGCCTCCATTATAACTTGGTAAACTGATTGTCAATGCGAATTTAATTGTGTGGAGTCATTATGGCATATTCTGTTGAGTTGTTGGTAAGACAAGAGTTTAAATAAAAGAATACTAAATTGCCTTATTATATGTGTCTCTTAATATAGAACTCATTATCTCACTCGGTGCCTTATCATTTTTAAATGGTTATCGCACTTTTACTATAATTGGGTTCTCAAATTCTACTCATCACCCTGTTTGATGTTTACTTTACTTAAAATTGTTATCAAATTTTTTTCTTTTAACAAATTCTATATTTAATTCGTTAATCTAACTGATATTTTGATTTGTTTAAATATGATATTTTTACTCAATTTTATTGATTTCTAATCTAAACCCATCTGATACTCTATTTTGTATAAATTGTATCTTATTTTACTTTACTTAATTTCTAAAATAAACTCATAATTTCATTTGACGTCTTATGTTATTCAATATTGTTATTATGCTTTATGGTGTTTAAATATATCTCTCGTTCATTGTGCTTGATATTTATCACGGTTACAATATACATGGTAGCACGTGGGCTTTGTCGTGCGAAGGTGTTTGCTATTGTGGGCACGAGGTGTCATACATGTAAGACATGGAAATTGTGGTTCATGATTTGTGATTTATGAGGTGTGATGCATCAGGGTAATTCTTGTTGCAAGTTCATGTGTTGGTAACGATTTGATTATTTTAGTTGTCATATGTTTTTCCTTATTTAGGCTTATTCACATCTCATCAATGTTCTGATTATGTTGCTTCTTTCTTACCCGTTCGCTACTTGCTATCATTCGTGTTTCTATTATTTCATTGTTGGTTGTAAAGCAATAATCTTTCTGTCGTTAGCCTTATATTGAATTTCTTTCCACTGTTGGCTTCATATATATCTTGAAAAAGTTTCTATGCCTAGTAGGTGTCTTGACCTGGCCTCATCACTACCCTACCGAGGTTAGGCTTGATACTTACTAGGTACCGTTGTGGTGTACTCATGCTACACTTCTACATTTTGTGCAGATCCAGGTACTTCTGATCGACTTGTTTTGAAAGTTGGGTCTGCGTGGCTGGAGACATCAAGGTATACTTGGTTGACGTTCGCAGACCTCGGAGTCACTTTCGAATATTATCTTTTCTACTGTTTATCTTCAATTTAGAACAGTATTGTATCTAGGAATAAGTGTAAGTTAGTAGAGCTTATGACTCTGTACTACCATCTCTGGGGATTGTATAACTATTGTTTAGCTTTAGTTACGTTATTTCATTGATGAATTTAATTTTTTATATAGATGAATTGGTTACCTATGCTAGATCTCCTCATGTACTAGGCTTGCCTAGTCTTAGAGACTAGGTGTCATCACGACAACCTAAGATCAAATTTTTGGGTTGGGACAAGTTTATCAGAGCCCTTGGTTCATTGGTGCGACGAGTCATAAGCAAGTTTAGTAGAGTTTTGTGGATCGGTACAGAGACGTCTGTACTTATCTTCGAGAGGCTATAGACCTATTAGGAAATTTCATTCCATTCATTCCTTATTGTGCGGTATTGATTCAGCTTAAAGCATATATCATATATTCCTTTAAATCCACTCGTATATGATGTTGACACTCGGTATCAGTTATGCTCCGGCAATTTTTCATGTTGCGGATGCTACAAGGGGGCATGGATGCTCCATCATTGTCTGGGTGTTGTCTAGACTGAGGACGAGGACGTGTTGGTGGATCATAAGTTATTCAAGTGTGCGATGCGAGGGGTTCTTGTATCTAATTGGTGATGTATGAGCTTATGAAGGTTGGTATGGTGGATCATCAGATGTTATACCTTATGAATTCGCGCCAAACGGGGGAGTCTACTATCGACGATCAAATTGCATGGTCAAATGTTATGTCAACTTTGGGTCGGAGGTATATATATGATGTTGAATGGTTCCCCAGAATTGTAAGTGACTAAGTTCTGATATTTGCATGGGATGGTGCTGGGACTTGTGGTATATCTGTATGATTGCTAGATCTACATTCCAATATATGAGAGGTTAAAGAAACATCTTCAGATTCACAGAAGGTCCTTTCGAGTGGATATCTCGGTTGCAGTATTGTTGGGTGCTTCAGAGGAAATACAGTGGTATACTGTCTTTCAGACGACGTGGTTTGTGTTAGGATCTCCCGTAGTGAGCTTTGATTTAGGATCATTGTGTACCGACAATGAGAAGTGTTAACTTGAAGACAAGTCGAGGAAGATTCGAAGAAATGGGTCAGCTTGGTGGTGTTGGGTCAGCATGGTAATAAAGGTAATTGGTCTATTTGGTGTGGTAATGCCTTACCGGCATTTAGTGTCAATACTCTTGGGTTTGATGGTTTGTGTGACTTGATTGATTTGGAAAATTCAGTTCTCATGGCTTAGTTATGTGTGGATGGGTATCGAAGGGTTCTTGATAGTGTCGACCACGACTTCATCCAGAAGTCTTTTACCGGCATAAGGAACATGTTGCATGTTATGATATTCGCCTGGATGGGGTCACGACTTCTAGACAGCATGGACGACTTCTGATGTTTAGAAGAATGCTAGCATCATTTGTTACCACCCAAGAAAGGTGCGCAGTCTAGAAAGATTATTGTGCTTCGACTTGGGCGTGCCTAACTAGTATTACGGTATCTACCTGAGTGATCGATTGTTTAGGTTTAGACTATTCTATGTGGCACGAAAGAATTGTGGAAGTATTTATCGTGTGATGATCGTGTATAAGGAAGGTGTCATTCATTTGAGTAGTGTAGTTGGGATCGGATTTGGAGATTCTGGTGTTCTAAGGTTTGTAGACTTAGAAGGTTCTCGGATGCAGATTGTTCCTGGATTGTGAACGGTAGAGTATGTTAAGAGCTTGACTGCTAATTTTATGTGCTTTGGATAGGTCATCATGGGTTTTCGGAGGCTATCTACCTAGTTTGTGAAGGATCGGAATTGAATTGGAGGCCACTGGTAGGCCTAATGAAGATGTGCATTCTATAATGGGTCGGACTTGTTTGCTCAACAAATCTATTGTAATGAGTGTTGTCATCAATTAGAGTTGACCTTATTCATGTTCTGATGTGTTCATTGTGTTACTCTTTTACGCCATGATGAGTTGCGAGACTATTGACTATTTACACATGATGCGGTTCTGTTTGGGCTTTGTAGCGGAATTCGAGCGAGATAGCTCCTGGGTTACAGGGTGATTTTATTGTTTTGGGAAAACTCTTAGCACGTTCCAGGACGAACGTATGTTTAAGTGGGGGAGAATGTAACGACCCGACCAGTCGTTTTAAGTATTTGAATGCAATTCGGTGGTTTAAGGTCTCAAGTACTTCATATGGTGTATTAAGACTTGCGTGTATCATTGAATTTGGTTTTCGAGTGATTCAGAGCTCATTCGGAGGAATGATTCTCATTTTAGAAGCTTTAAGTTAGAAGAGTGACCAAGTTTGACTTTTACATATTTGATCTCGGATCGGAGTTTCGGCTGTCCCATTAGGTCCGGTTGGTGATTTTGTACTTGGGAGTATGCCTGGATTGCATTGGAAGATTCCAGAAGGTTTTGGCCATAATTAGCGGAAGTGGAAAATTTAAAGGTTTAGAATTTCCCTAAGTTTGACCATGATTTGACTTTATAACTATCAAGTTCGAATTTTAGTTTTGGGACTTGGAATAAGTTCGTTATGTTATTTGGAACTTGTTTGCAAAGTTTGGCGTCATTCCGAGTTGATTTGATAGGAATCAGACGCGTGGTGGTGTTTTAGAAATTCATGAGTTCATGAGTTTCATGTGTTTTGGAGGTCCGATTCATGGTTTCGGATGTTATTTTGATGGTTTGATCGCGTGAGCGAGTTTGTATTATGTATTTAGACTTGTGTTGATGTTTCGTGTGGAGCCCCGAGGGCTCGAGTGAGTCTCGGACGCGATTTAGAGAGTCTATTGAAGGTTCAACTAGTTCTGGTGTTCCGTTCTCGCATTTGCGAGGTTTTTATCGCATTTGCGACCTCCGCATTTGTGCGATCCTTCTCACTTTTGCGATGCTGGGCTGGGAACACGGATTCGCATTTTTGAACCCCCAGGTCGCAAATGTGACATCTGCGCTTGTTTATAGCTTAGTATTTCGGAAATTAGCCTCATTTTATCACCTTTTGATCCCTAGACTCGATGGGAGGGGATTTTGTGGAGAAGTTTTCATACCAAACTATTGGGTAAGAATTTTAGTTAATTTCCAACTATATTTCATGATTATACACTAGATTTGACATCAAATTTATGTGAATCAAAGAGAAAATTTGGGGATTTTTGTCAAAGTTTTGGAAAATAAAAACTAAATACAAGGCTCAAGCGGTGATATAAAGAAAGATTGTAATTATAGTTTGTAAAATGTGATTTCGAGGCGGTACCTCGCTTTTGATTCTTACTGTATATTTTATGTTGGAACAACTTGTTGATTTGAATGGTTATTATTCTCCCTTCAATCATTCATCCGTATTTTTTAATTTATCTCGTTATTTGTTGTCATCTTGGTGTTAGAACGATTGTGGCTTCTTGTGCGAGTCATGCATTCTACGTGATTTGTTGTATTGCTTTAACATGTCATTCTATGCCTCAATTAAAACTTGGTAAACTGGTTGTCAATGTGAATTTAATTGCATGGAGTCATTATGCCAAATTCTGTTGAGTTGTTGGTAACATAACGGTTTAAATAAAAGAATTATTAACATGCCTTATTCTATGTGTATATTAAGATAGAACTCGTTATCTCACTCGGTGCCATATCATTTTTAAATGGTTATCGCAGTTTTACTATAATTGAGTTCTCAAATTATACTCATCACCCTGTTTGATGTTTACTTTACTTAAAATTATTATCACGTTTTTTCCTTTTAACAAATTCTATATTTAATTCGTTAATCTAACTAATGTTTTGATTTGTTTAAATATGATAATTTTTACTCAATTTTATTGATTTCTAAACTAAAGACATCTAGTACTTTATCTTGTATAAATTGTATCTTACTTTACTTGATTTCTAAAATAAACTCATTATTCTATTTTTTTTTACCTTATTCAAGATTATTTTTATGCTTTATGGTGTTTAAATATGTCTCTCGTTCATTTTGATTGATATTTGTCACGGTTGTAATGTACATAGTAGCACATAGGTTTTGCCATGCGAAGGTTATTATTGTTGATATTTGTCTGGTACTTGTAAAGAAAGATTAAAAAGTAATTATAAGAAGGTAAAAGGGTAGAAAAACTAGTTATTTCCGGTCAACTTTCAGATCAGAATTTTTATCTGCAAATAAAATAAAAAATATAACGACCTGATTGGTCGTTTTGACCTTAAGTGTTTTATTCGGTGATTTGAGACTTTACGTATTTTCATATGATGTATTATGACTTACGTGTATGGTGGGTTTTAATTTTCGATTCGGTATTGATTTGGAAGAATGACTCTCGATTTGGAAGCTTTAAGCTAGAAGAGTTGATCGAGGTTTGACTTTTGGATAAACGGACTCGGAATAGAGTTTTTACGGTTCCAATAGGTTCGTATGATAATTTTGAATTTGTATGTATGTTCGTATTCGGTTTTGGAGGTTCCTAGAAGGATTTGACACTATTTAACGAAAGTTGGCAATTTGAAGAACTTAAGAGTTCATAAGTTGACTTTGATGTTATTAGACTCCAATTGGTATTTTAAGACTTTGGATAGGTCTACATAGTTGAATTGAACTTGTGTGAGAAATTTGAAAGTAATCTGAAGTGTTTAAGTGTTATTCGGTCACTCTTTTGAAAGAATGAAGATTTAATAATTTAAGAGAAATTCTATTTTGTTTGAGCCTTGATTCTTTGTTGTGATGTTCCTATGGATGTTTTGAGGCTTTGGATAAGTTTGGATAATGTATTTATACTCGCTGGTATGATGGAATGGCGTCCCGAGGGGCTTGGGTATATACGCATCATTGGTTGAGAAACTAGTTTAAGTTAAGGATTTGGAGTTTGACCATGGTCAATATCGGGTCAAGATGACCTCTTTTCAATATTTTAAGTGCGCGAGCAGGTTCGCAGTGTCTTTTATGATTGAGATGCATATATGGTTTTTGTACAAGAGGTTCCAAATGAGTTTTGGGTGCTAAACGAAGATTCTTTTGTTGCTGATTTTCTGATGTAAAATAATTACAAAAAATGTCATTTTTGTCCCTTAAATTTTCAGACTTCCTTTAAAACTTTAAAACATTGTATCTCCCTCATTTTAATGCCAAATTGAGTAATTCAAAAGGCTATCTTGGGTGTAATCTCATAAGAATTATGTTGGACTTATCAAATGTGAATTTTAGGGTCATTTAGGATCTTATTCAAGCTATAACAGCTGCTGCATTATTTTATTTGTTCCAGAATTTAGTCACTTTTTCTCACATGATTTTGGAGCTCGGATTTGGGGCATTTTGGAGGGAATTTTCTCAATTTGGATTGGGGTAAGTATTGTTTACTCAAATTTTATTATATTACATGATTCCATGTTTGATTTTGGCTTTGATGAATCTAAAAGAGAAATTGGATTTTTTTTTTGTCTAAACGTTTCTAAAGTGAATAATTGGGGTTTTAATATTGATTCCGATTTGGATTTGAGTAAAATAGTACGGTTGGACTCGTAATTGAATGGGTTGTAAGAATTTATGAGTTCTATCGAGTTTCGAGGTGCGGTCCTAGGTTGACGTTTTTGGTTGATTTTGAGTATTGATTAAAGATTTGACCTTTATCATTTGGGTTTGCTTCCCATGGGATTATTTGATGATTTTGAGTTACTTTTGGCTAGCTTTGAGTCGATTGGAGGTTGATTTGTGCGGGATGGTACTTCTAGCGTATCGATTCGGTTTGTTCGAGGTAAGTGTCTTACCTAACGAGGGTTAGAGTATTATTTCACATTTGGACTTTGGAAGCTCGGATTGAGGCGATTTTTGGAGAGATTTTCAAGGAGTTGTTTAGGGTAACTGATTCTAACTCGGATTTGATTAATATACATGAATCTATCATTAATTTTACCACTTAATTACTATTTTGGGTTGGAAATTTTGGGAAAATTTGTGGAAACTTCATAAGCTATATTTTGAGGATTTGAAAGGTGATTTGAGGTCGGAATTGGATGATTTTGGTATAGTTGGACTCATTTTTGAATGGGTGTTCAGACTTTGTAAATTTTATTATTTTCCGAGATGTGGGGCCGATGTTGACATTTTTACTTTGGTTAAAGAACTTAGCTTTATCGTATGGAATCGACTTCTATAGCTTGTATTGATTGTATTAAGTTGATTGTGACTAGATTCGAGTAATTCGGAGGCCGATTCGTGAGGCAGGGGCTTGTTGGAGTTGTGATTTGGGTGGTTTGAGGTAAGTAACACTTCTAAACTTGGTACTGATGGTATGAATCCCTGGATTTCATGTTATATGATTGGTATTGAGGTGATGCACATGCTAGGTGACGGGCGTGTGGACGCGCACCGTGGTAATTGTGAGTCGGTTGATTTCATGGTACTATGCAGTTATCAAATCTTGTTGCTATTCATGTAATTCTGTGTTAGAGTAATTGAGTTGCGATCCATGTTAGAAAGCATGCTTAGGCTATATGCCTATTCTGTTGGGACCCATTAAGGTCATTTCTGCAGTTGAGTTATTTGCTTAAATTGCAATTATGTACTCAGTCGCATTCAACATTTGCATATCATATCTCAGTCTCTCTTATCATTTATTATTACATCATGTTATCATTGTTTGGGCTGATTGGCATGAGATTTGTGAGCACGTAAGACTGGAGAGATTGATGACTGAGTTGGGGCCTGAGGTCCGGCTTGTGAGGGATACTTATATGACCGGGATACAAGCCGCATCAGGCTTTATTGACACATTTATGGGATCGGGCTGGACGTCGCATCATTCCATATTCGCTTATATTAGCACTTGGGCAGGATCCAGCCCTCTAGGGTCTGACATACCAGCAGTGAGGCAGGTACCGTTGACTGCTCAGTGATTATGATTGCTGAGCAATTGAGCATGCGGAGTGAGATTGAGTACTCCGAGAGTGTGAGTACATGAGTTTATTATTCTATTGCATTACATGTAACATGCATATTTGATTTGTATACAGAGACGTAACATTCCTCTTACTGGCTATACTTGACATATTTTATCAGTATTGAGCTTTAACTGTTGAACCTGAAAGCATGTCTACATTTTTGTATTGCGTACGAACTGACCATGGGATTTTTTTGAGTTATTACTATCAATTATCTTTATGAGCTCATCACTTCTTTCAGTTTAAGGTTTGTACTGTTACTTATTGAGTACGTTGGGTTGGTTGTACTTATAATACACTCTACACTTCATGTGCAGATCCAGGTACATCCGGACCCGGTGGTTTCTAGACTTGCAGTAGTACCTTCCTTGAGATTATTGAGGTAGCTGCTTTGGCACCTGCAAACCTCAACTCTCCTTCTTTTCAATTTATTTAGCACTGTTCTATCTTTCCAGACAATTGTATTAGAAGTTTTGACTATGTTGACACTTAGTAGCTCATGTACTCGGTGATACCCGGATTTTGGGAGATTTTGTAGTTGAGTCTTAGTTATTCTTATCGTCTATTTATGAGATTTTTCACTGTTAAACTAATTACATCATGTTTTAAATTTAAAATGCATGGTTAATTTGTGATTGTCGGCTTGCCACGTACTGTGAGAGGCACCATCAAAATATGTTGAGATTTGTGTTGTGGCACTTAAGTATAAGCCTTATACCATGTTAGTTAGTTAAATTTACATTCTCCTATCTTAATTGCTATCATTACTTATATGCCTCCAACCTAATTTGTTATTGTTGTCCATATGCACTGCCTTATTCATTATTGCTACCTGTATACTTCCCACTTTGTCGTTACCGTTAATGGCATCTCTTTTACCTAGTTGGTACTTTTATATGTATGCTTGGTGAGGAAGAGATAAATGCACGAAGGGTATTGTCGTGCCATTTGATTTGATATCTTGTTTACATTTCTCACACTATGAAAGTTCTTGATTTTCTACAGTAGTTTGATCGTCATCGCTTTAAGGAAATGATTGGTTGTGATATTGAAAAATATTGACCATAATTTCTTCTAGTAACCATTTACTGCTTTGAATATTTGTTCTTGTACTCCTCTTTGTTATGTTCTAGTATTGTTTCTATCGCAATTCTACTACACAGGTTATATCACTGAGTCTCTTTTAACTAAAAAGACTCGTCACTACTTCACCGAGGCTAGTCAAGATACTTACTGGGTACATGGGATCGGTTGTATTCATACTACAGTTCTGCACCTTGCGTGCAGACCTTGGAGCTGGGATGCGGTAGATGACGGGAGTTGACATTGAAGATGTACCTGCCTTCCGGATTTAGCTACCACTTGTCCCTGATTCTACTTATATATATTCCAAATAGAAGTTGTATCTATTTTATATCAGTTTTTTGCAAAAATCTAGTCTTAGTAGCTCATGACTTTTACTACCAGTCCTTGGGATATTACTGTGAACTCTATCATATCATTTGATGGTCACTTTTATTTTATTAGAACTGTGTTGACTGTTATTGGGCTTACCTAGCGAGTTGGGTTAGGTGCCAGCACGACTAGTTGAATTTTAGATCGTGACAAAAAAGAAGGGTCCGAAGAAGAAAACAAAATTATCGATTGCTAGAACTATTTTCCGGCCAAACATGCAAGCGGCAACTTTCATTAGTTTATTTTCCAGATATGGCGACCTCTATATGACTCAAAGAAAGAACCAAAAACAAAAATATAGAATAGAAAAATAGAGAGGAAAGGTGGTGAGGTAGTGGAGCTCTGGTGGCTTGGTTGAGGATTTTCACCGGTGACTATAAGAAAAGAGAAGAGATAGAGTAAAATATGACTTAGGCTGGAATTATTTTTGACCTGGGTAACAAATATAGGGTCAGATCCGGTTAATGGGTTCAAAATTAAACTCAGATTTAATTTCTGTGACAAGAGTGCCATGTGGCACAGTAAAAAAATAGCCACATCAACAAATGAAAGGCCCACCAATGATGCCGTAAGACGTGGGGTATTTTTGTTAATAGAATTAACATCGTGTTCTTTCGGACGAATAGATGAACGAATGGTATTTATAAATCATTTAGCAAACAATAGGGGTAATTTAGGCCATTTTCCTTTCTCTGTATGATATCCCAGTTCTTTTCTTTGTCGTACAAAAATAGTTTTCTTTTTCATTTTTCTTTTGTAATTTGTAGCAAAGTACTTTTTCAACACTTATTAAATTCGTTTTACAAAAAATTCTTAGATTTCAAGCCAAAAATCAATAGAAATGAGAGGGAAGTTTTCAAGCAAACCTCAAAAAACTGCATATATAAAACTAGCTAGGTATTGTACTTTCCTAAATTTTATTTTTCATACACGTTGATAGGGATAGCGAGGAGCTACATGGTTTGAAGGGGTCCAAATGAATCCCTATTGTGTCACTAGAGTAACAAGGGGACTAACATGATTTCCTCTTAGCGCAGGTTAAGCGAGTCCTGCTAATGTGCATGAGAAATGTGAAAATGCCGGCCACCAGTACCTTTCCATCACCGACGACTTTGGCTATAGCAACACCGGCAAATGCAATTCAATCACAAGTAAGACCACTCACTTTTGGTAGCGTCCTACTGCTATAATTCCAACCCATCCGTGAGGAACCAGAAGATGATGAGAAGAGTGAGAATCATCTCAACCCAGCTAGAAAGCATGCTACAAGAAGAACAGGGATAGATACCTCCCCCCCCCCCCCCCCC